>JAJIBD010022730.1:0-152167 GCA_021461705.1 Cryptotis parvus
TCCTCCTCAAAGAAACTGGTGAGCTAAGATACAAGCAGTCCACAGAATGGGAAAGAATATTCATCCATACTCGTCAGTTAAGGGTTATGTCAGGATATATCAGGCACTTTGCTTGCAGAACTTTTACAAGAAAGAAAACAAACAACCACATCAAAAAATGGGGAGAAGAATGAACAGAAACTTCGCAAGGAAGAAATGAATGGCAAATATGAAACATACTCATCATTCACTAATAATGCGGAGATGCATAGAATAACAACAATGAGATACCATTTTACACCACAGAGACTAGCACATATTCAAAGAACCAAAGAACAACAAATTACTGTTTGTGGGTGTGGGAAAAGGGGACACTGCATCCATGTATTTGGTGGGGAATACCGGCTGGTACATTTGGCCTTTCTGGAAAACAATATGGACATTCCTCCAAAGACTAGAAATTGAACTCCCCTTTTGACCCAACCACTACCACTCCTGGGAATCTCTAGAGCAAAAATAAGCCCTGAAGCACCATCCCTACTTTATGTTCGTAGCAGCATTATCCACAATAGCCAACCAGAATCCTAGGCTTAACCGGAGGTGCCCGAAAATAGATGACTGGATAAAAAAGCTTTGAGTACATCTACACAATGGAATGCTAGGCGGCTGTTTAGGAAAAATGAAGTTATAAAATTTGCCTACAAATGGATGGACATGGAGAAGATTATGTTTGGCCGAAAGTAGCCAGCAGAGAGACAGATACAGAATGACTGCATTTATCTGCATAAATGTGAAAATATATAGGTACATATTATCAATATCAAGGTCAAGTGAAACATACATCAGGAGGTCCTGTCAAAGGTGGAAATTATCACAAACGTGTGGAGTCAGAGGCTAGGTAAGACAGAAAATGGAACAGTGTGCTAACAATTGTTGAGGTACTAATGCCAACCTAGAACCTGGCATTAAATAGAGGCAAAAGGATACACATGACAGCCTTTAATGTATGTTCTGTTAATCCATAGTCTGGAGAGGGAAGGAAAGAGAAAGATAGAGAAATGGAAAGAAATAAAGAACCCTACCATGGAGGAGGGCTGGGGGAGGGGGAGGAGGAACCGGGGACGTTGGTGGTGGGAGATGGGCACTGGTGGCGGGATGGGTGCTGCACACTGTATGAAAACCCAAATATGAACTTTAATTGTATATCTTTGTAATTGTAAAATAAAATTAAAAAAAAACAAGTGGAAGGTCTGGAGCTGGAGCAGAGAAAGGGTCCAGGCATGGCTGGAGTCCCTGTTGGGCATCAGTGGTATGTGTGTGTGTGTGTGTTGTAGTCTTGAAACACACCAACCTCTTTCCTTATATTGAATCTGAAGATGATACCACTGCAACAGAGGTCTTCGAGTCGATCTCATCAGGTAAAGAGACATCTACTGTTTCTTTGCTCTCATTCTTGGTTTCTTTAGTTTTAACACTAGACTACAGTTGAATGTTTCTCGAAAGGTGGCTGGAAAGGCAAAGAAAGATTTTGAGGAAAGAGAAGACCAGGAGAAAAAAAATTAACGTTTTAATAATACTACAGGACGGTGTCAAACACCTACAAAACCACGCCCTACTCGCCAAAGAATTCACCATTTGCTACCAGTAACCAAGTCCCGCCCATATATCTCAATCTCATGAAACATGATGTATCAGAGGCACCGTTCAAATACCCTGCAACATCCTTCATCATTTTATTTATCTCAGCACACCAGTCACTGTCATTCCAAAGGAGAGACAATTATGTCATCTTACTCTTTCCCCCTCAGGTGAATATTTGGGCTGGACAGAGGTGCAGTGGATAAGGAGCTTGCTTTGCATGCAGCCAATCCAGTTTGGCGAACCCTGGCATGTGCATACAGTCTAGGAGAACAGCCAGGAGGGCTACAGGTGCAGGAGCCTGAGCCTCTGATAAGGACCCAGGAAAAAGTTCTAACCTAGAACATTCTTGAATTGTATATTTTATAATGTGCTTGCCTCGATTGAAGTCACTTGGCTCTCCCAGGGACTGTTGGAACTCTCCATCACTCCCTTCGCTCTGCTCTCATTTCACTCTCCTCTCCCTCACAGTGGCAGACAAAATTTTTCATGTCACATCTATCTTTACTATTTCTAAATACGGCTGGATTCAGACAATACCTGGCACAAATCAGAATGATAATATTGCTTCTAGTAATATTAGAAGCTTTTTTATAGGCAAATAAATCATGTTCTTTGTTTCACAGAGAGCTTTGAGTTCACAAAAAAGTACAGTTGTCAGAAAAGAAGAACTGCAGTTTTGAAGCATTTCCCCACTACTCGTCAGTTTCTATGGTGGTGAGATTGACAGAGAGAGTAAGACCATGGGAGGATTAAGACAGTATAGGACAGGATAAGACAAATATGGGCAGAATAAGACAGTATAAGACAATATAAGCGCAGTACAGGACAAAAAAGTGTAAGGTCTCTTAAACCCACCTAGTATATTTAAATCAAACTGTCAGACTCTCATACCTGACTAAAATCAAGGAAGGACGTGTTCTGAAAAAAAATGCTCTCCAGGCTTTAAGCTAGAATAACCTTCCATTTCCACTGCCATTAATAAAAAACTTGCTGGAAGATTTATGCCTGTCTGCACATAGATTCTTGGCGGGTCTCAGAGTTCTCTACTACGGATAAATGTACTGGGGAGAAGAGTTTGAAAATGATGTGACTCAGTAAAAAAAAACCAACAACAACAAAAAAAAAGGAAACCATTATCTTTTTTTTTTTTTTATGAGACGGATTAAGTACCGAGTCTATAGACATCGTCTCTCACGAACAGTACCCAAAGCTGGAAAGCGGATTTGTCTAGTCTTCAGTCACTTGAACAAAACAAAAATGGAGTCATTGAATTTAATATTCCCAGGTTCCTGAGATTGACTCTCCCTCTCTTGACTCATATTTTTCCAATAAATACATGCACAACTCATGGAATCTTCAGCATTGGTAATTCCCTCTTGCTAAAATTTCAGATTTGGCCATATGTTTAAATAGAAATAAAACTAATTACAGGATGGTAGTGGAACAGGGCCTAACCATGTGCCTGATCATTAAGATATTGACATTTAAACGTGCTGTGCATTCTTATTCTAACAGAGAGAGAGAGAGAGAGAGAGAGAGAGAGAGAGAGAGAGAGAGAAGACACTAAACCACCAACAATAAATTATTCCACCAAAATTTGTACCTAGTCTGAGGGAAGTCTGCTTTTTCTCATCTTAGATGAACAGATATAACTTAGAACTAAAATCAATTTTTCTTGCATGCTTAGAAGTTTTTGTGGAAGAAATACGTGCGATTGGATTTCTCTTTTCCTCACAAACCCGGAAATAGTTATATTTATACTCTCTTTTGTATCTCACAGCATGAATTTTGCCAAGATCCCCCTCTCTACCTGACTATTACCTTCCCTGCATTTGACCTTCCTCTACCAGATGTCTTCAACAAGCCCAGCCAGGGTAGCTTGGGGGATATCCACTATCTTCTCCCCCTATCTCTTGAATATTGGGACAAATCTGCATAGGTAAGGTGTCGCCAGTCATCCTGACTGTGTTCATGTTTATCTGGTACAGATTTTTAAAAGTCTTTCTAAAAAATGGGTTCATTATTTGACAACAGAACTGAATTTTTCTTTTTTGTGTGACAAGTCAACCATGTACACAAACTTCAAATTTCGGCTTTTTGGGGATGCTCAGAGGTTATGGCTATGCACTCAGGAATCACTCCTGGCTGTTTTTGGGTGACTACATAAGATGCCAGGGATTGAACCTCGGTTGGCTGTAAACAAGACAATACCTACCTGCATACTATTGATCCAGTCCCAACACACGTAATTTTGTCTCACAAGCTTAAAATCCTCCCACGAGATCTGTGAGGATGGTTGTGTGCATAGTCTAATCACTGCCCCATTTCTCCACTTCAGGAGGATGATCTGGGCCAAACTTAAACCTTTAATGAGGTTTCAAAATAATGGCATGAGAAGGAAAAAGATGTTCTTGAATATGACACTTCCATAGAACAATCTCTTACCTAAATGCAAAAATGATGACAACATCTCTATTGTGATTTAACAAAACAATAAAAATGTGAATGAAAACAAAACAAGTGTACTTGGACAGGACATGTTAATGGTGTATTAACCCTCTGAAATACCACAAAATAGAGAAGAAATAAGGGCATGATTACCTTTTCCATGATGCAGCTCATTAGCTAAGAATTTATATGAATTACCATAAGAAAAAATCTACTAATCTGTATACTCATTTGCCTCATTTTTAGCACATATAGATTAAGCACATTTTTTAAACACCACACAACATTATTAATTGTGGATATTTAATTCCAGTTTAACCTTTTAACCGAATCCATAACTCATTGATTAAGGATTTGCATCTATATTCCAGCTCCTGGTTGAAGAGCCCTAGTATCACATATGTCAATCCAGGACTGTCTAGAGAATTAACTCAAAATGTCAAAAGCGTAATTCTTCATTAAAGTGGAAATAGAATTATAAAATTAGATCTTTCAATTACAAATGACATTTACCACTCTCATCAAGGTTCACTTACATAGCATCGAGGTCAGAGGTTCAACGGCTAATGATTTACTACTTCAAAATAATCTCTCACACAGGTCATTGAGGTTTTGTTTCTGCCTTTAATAAACAGCTCCATAATCTTGGTTCTGAGTCATAGGAACTATGATAATAGCCATATTTTATTGAAGATTTTCCAGGCACCAAATACTATATTCAGCTCTTAGTGACTGGCATAAGTAGGTCTTAAACGTAGATGCTGAAGTCAGGCGTCACGGACTTGAACACTGGCTCCTGAGGAAATTACCTGACCTTGCTAAATCCATTTTCTCAGAGTGCAAAACAGGATGAACAGCATCAGTCTCATAAGGTCTCATTAAAGGAATGAGAGGATGATGAAAATTAAGAAAGAAAAAATTAACAACTTTTCTAACATCACAAACAACTAAGAAGTGAGAATCAGATTCAAGCCTAGTTCCTCTAAGTCAAAAGTTCTAATTTGTGCATTACCAGCAGATCTCGAGGATGATCAGTCGATATGGAGAACCAAGATGTCAAGGGAGGAAGAAGTCACTCACCCAAGAAGTGTTTCCATTCCTGGGAGGGCTCACAGATCTTTTGAGTCCTGGGTTGCCTTAAAAAAGATAGAACTGGGGCCGGAGTGATAACACAGTGGGTAGGGTGGTTGCCTTGCACACAGTCGACCTGGGTTCAATCCCCAGCATTCCACACGGTCCCCCAGGCACTGCCAGGTAATTATTGAGGGAGCCAGGAGTAACCCTGAATATCGCCAGGTGTGACCCAAAAAAAAAAAAAACATATAGAGCTGCCTGACTTTCAGAATCAAAACGTGTTGGGTAACAAATTGTTGGACTGGATCTCCAGGAGCCAATGAAGAGTTCCCAGCCTACAGAGCCTAACACTCTAGACCTTAAAACAACAAGAAGTACATCAAGTGACCAAATGAGCCCATGCATGAATTTTAAGAAATGTTCTGTACCTTTGTAAGAAAAAAATCCCAGTAAAACAAGTCCTCTCTAACTTCAACATCTTTTGTATGCCTTAAATACCTAGACTTTATGACAGAAGGTGAGGATACATCTCAGAAGAGTTGGGGTGCATTTCGTTGTTCCTTAATTGCAAATCCCAATAGGTCAGGAAGACCATCTGTCTTGGTCACCGCTCTGCACAAACCACTTGGCATGTACTGAGTTAACGCTAAACATGTATCTTCAATCTACAATCCTATCAAATGAAACTGTGCTGGGATCTTCATCCTAATGGTATCTGATTTTTCTTAATATCACAATGAACAGTAATATCTGATTGGTTGTGGGTTTGAATCCACCCACACTAAGCACTTAGATATACGGCAAAGTCCCAAAAGCCACACTGGTCAGATAGGTCCACAGAAATGTTCCATAGTAATAGGAATGTTTGCTACTTTACCTGACTCTGTTCAATAATTAAGATGGTGCATCGAGAGAGGGGACATAATATTTTATGATACCAATGAATATTTCATGTCTACCTCTTCCTCCTTTGTAGAATTTAGAACAGTTTCAGTGATTTTTTAAGCCTGACTGTTGTTTAAAGATGTGACCGGGAAGGGACCCATTTTCAAGGGGCTTACTCAGAAGTTGGCTCTTCAAGTAAGGGCCAGTTTTTTCACGAATGTTGAGGACCTTCTCTCCTATGGTGTTTGACTTCCCCCAGAATATGTGGTCCAAGTTGGGAGCTGGAAACCTTGATGACCAAACCCCTGAAGCCATATGCCTGAACACCAAATCTCTGGTACCACTTGTGGGTTGGTTACCCCAGTTTCCCCTGAGTAATGTCAGATTTAGAAAGGTGAAATAAAATTGTTTGAGAAACTAAAAGTGATAGTTATTTTCCTATAAAGTTAGTTTTAAAATACACAAAAAATATTTTTAAAATGTCTCTGTTCTTGAACAATTTTAATTCTCAGAATCTATCCCCAAAAAGTTCCAGATGCAGATTTAAAAACCAAGATATTTTTGGGACTGAGAAATATGCAAGGTTTAAGAAACATAACTTGCATACAGCTGACCCTGGTTTGCCCCATACCGCGTATCACCCAGGCACTGCAGGATGCAGCCCTCGACGTGCCTAAGCAATGCCAGTATGGCCAGGTAATCCCCAGCACCAGAGACGACAGCAGCACGGTATTCTCGGCTCACATGAAACCATGTGAGGTCAAACAGCCTGATTGAGCAGGAGTTCCTGGGAGGGACCACCAGGCCTCTAAGTGTCATAAGGGGAAGCACTGGCTTTAAAAAAATTAGATGTATTATAACAGTGAAAAGATGTTTTTTATAAGCAATAATATTTATAAAAAGAAAAAAACTACTGAATTCAACCAAGGTATAGTTGTTGATACCGACATTCTCCTTTCTTTCCAAGTTAGCAGACCCAAAATTGAAATGCTTATACCAGTAAGTCTGATAATATCCCCATCAGCCACACAGTAGGCTCAAAGCAGCTCGTCATTACCAGATGGTCATAAAAACTTGGTCACAGATCTTCATTTTGTCATTATCTGCATCATATTATGTACATTGTTGTACTAAACTTGTTCATTTTATTGTTACTGAAAATGTCTTTGGGCCGGAGCCGATAGTCCAGTGGTAGGCATTTGCCTTGCATGGGGATGACCCGGGTTCGATCCCCAGCATACCATATTGTCCCCTGATTACCACCAGAGTACTTCTAAGTTGCAGAGCCACAGTAACCCCTGAGCATTGCCAGGTGTAACCCAAAAGCAAATAAAAAATGTCTTTTGAGGGGTCTAGAGAGATAGTATGGGGCAAGGCCCTTGTCTTGCAAAATGACCAACCAAGGATCAATCCATGGTATCCAAATATCTTCCCCCAAGCACTGCCAGAAGAAACTCCTAAGTGCACAGCCAGGAGTAACACCTGAGCATTGCCAGGTGTGGCTCAAAACCAAACAAACAAAAATTAATAAAACACCTTTAAAAGTAACAGAGTGATGCAGTATTGAGATGGACGTTACTGTGAACAGAGCGATGGTGGATGAATCTTATGGGGCAGCAAACCATTCTAACTTAGGAGCAAGGATCACTACTTCTTATTTTGTTCCAAAGCAACAAATTATAGCTTAAATGAATCCATAGAAAATGCAACTATTACACTGTGCTGGAGGAAGGAGAGGAGTATGCGAAGAAGCATCTTTGGCGAGCCAAGCAATGCCACTAAAGCAAAGAATAGATGAAAGAAATGTCAAAGCATCAGAAGGCTGGCATCGTGGCTAGCAAATTTATCACAGAAAGTAATCATTAAGACTTTGTGCCACAGCTTAATGGAGGGTTTTTCCCTCCCCTTTCTTTCTTTGTTCTTTCACAGCAGCATATAAACTAACAATGTGTTCAAAAATCAATGTCGTATATCTAAAATAAAGACTTCCTGAATCTATGAGAAAACTGAACTTCAATAAACATATACAGCAGAACATGAAATTTTGACAGTCTCTCAAATGGGTAAGAGGAATCTAAAATAACATAAAAATAGTAGAAAGTAGTATAAATGAGGTTATCATTCATCTTTATTTTCTTCCCTTTGTAGGTTTTCTAAATTGTTGACAAACAAATATTTTTGAAAGTCAAATGATATTTTGAATTTTAAAAAGTTGGGTAGAAAGGGCAACTCTACCTCAGGCACTTATTACTACCTTTAAAACACCTTAGTTGTGATTTTTGAAACCTTTTCTAAGTATAAAAATAATAAAGAATAAAGATTTATAATAAAAAAATTTATAAATTCTTAAATAACAAAGAATAAAAAGAATAAGGATTTCAATATAAGCATTGAGATCTTTATTCTTTTCTGAGAAGAGCAGTCTATGGATTCTACTAATTTTAAATTTGACCTCCTTTGGACTGGAGAGATAGCACAGTGAATAGAACACTTGCCTTGCATGTAAATGAACCAGGTTTTGATCCGAAGTACCCACATTAGGGGTACAATATTACCATACCACATCCACCCACTAAAGTATTAGGGATCCCTCCACCAACAACTTACTGGACATCATAGTATTTCTGTGGTCACCAGGAAGATACATGAAGAAAGCAGAAGGTAAATATAGAACATTGACTCTGAAGGGAAAAAAGTAGGGGAACCCTAAGCCAGCCTGAGTCATGCAAAAGGAATATATCCTGCAGTACATATTTCTGTTTGAACTAGCGGCTACATTGTGACCCTTACAAAATTCATATTTTTCTGTTCTCTCTCCGTCTACAACATAAATATATGTGCCCTAGAGATATAAACATCACTGGAATGCAAACAGGGAAGTAGATGAATCCCCACTTTGCATGCTTGAATCATCATTGGTCAAGGGGGATAGATGTCTTCTCCCAAAGCACCATCACTAGCTATCTCTGTAGTTAGCAAGACACCACCCTCATGCTTCATGGCCTCCTGTTACTACCGGAGTCTGAAGGAGGACTTCACACAAGACCAGGAAAGAGCATCCGGGTATCCACCAACCGGATGCACAAAGAAAGGCACTGTGCCCCCAAATTACTCTCTCCCACTAGCATCAATCAAACCACAGTCCTCTGTCAAATTTGAGGAACCCAAGTACTTTAGCGCTTAGTCTTCACTTCCATACCTCCTACAAGTAAATTCATTTGATGGTATAATTAAAAAATCACTTGGGCATTTAACCTGCTGCTCATAAGTATGTTCAACTCCCACACCACCCCCAACTAGTTGAAATAACAAATAAAATACAATCCCCGCCCTCTGCTCCCTCACAGACAGCACTGATCATCAACTATCAGCCTGAATTGGATGGAGACTAAAATTCAAGACCGACTTTTGGACGTGAGGTGATCAGGCCGAGACATCTGTCACCCATTGATCCCTGGGTAACCTGATGTAGCTGGCTAGGCAGGTGTCCCTTCTGTCATCACCACTCCCATGTGGTCCCTCACTCCTGCTTGCTTGATTAAAAAAGGATGGCCTTCCCAAAGAGACAGACTGTTCTTCAGTCAAGGGCATATGAGTAGCTGCACTCCCTCCTAGAACCTCTAAATACACTCTTTAGAGCCTTAGGATCTGAGTCTTAGTACAGCAGATAGGGTACTTGTCTTTTGCACATGGCCAACCTGGGTTTGATCCCAGGCATCCCATCTGGTCCCCTGAGCCTGCAGGGACTGATCCCTGAGTGCAGAGCCAGGAATAAGCCTGAGTACCACTGGGTTTGGTCCAAAAAAATAATAATAAATCAGAAAATTAGATTTTAGAGATTTGGATGCAAAGGTATGATGGAATGAGGGGAGAGGCGGAGATGCCAAAAACAATCCAGAACTTCACCACACACACACACACACACACACACACACACACACACACACACACACACAGCTTGATATAGGGAGAGAAGCATAAGAAAGTAAAAAAATCTGAAGGAGGCCAGAAGGTTGACTAGAAGTGCCTTATCATTGTTACATTAAGAACCAGACCTGGTATAGTCAGTGTCTACCAAAAAATAGTGAAAATAAGGATACATCTCATTGCTCTGTCATGTGTGAGATGTTCATTAGCATTTTATGCAGGCAAGCAGAAAATTGCTAGAGAAAGGAAGAAATCACATTCCCAGCTCATCCCCCACCAAGAGCTACAGGTTTGGCATTTCTGCACAGGAGGAAACCATGCTCTGCTGGCGACAGACTCATCATCAACAGCCCACAAAGAGAAGCAAAATGCCCCTGCATCTTTATTGCTGTAGCATCTCCATGGGCATTACCAGCCTTAAGAACATTTCCTAGCATCTTCACATAAACTCTCCTGTCATCTAAATTCGGTGCTTTCTACCTGAATTGCTAGATTCATCACAACAGAGGTATAGTTCGCTTTTAATGATCAACAAACAAGAAATGAATAGAAATACAGAAGAGAAAAGGAAAAGCCCAAGAGGGAGGCCAGGTTTCATCTCTGTCCAGCCCTGTTCTCTCAGCACTTTGCAGAGTGGGGGGCCTCTCTAATCATTTGTGCCCAGTCCCAAGTGATAAACCAGCCTTGATGCTGGATTTGACTTTCGTTTCTGAAGTTATGTTGGTGCTACTTATATGGGAAGCTCCCAATTATCTATGGTCACAGGGAACCTATGAAGTAAACACATTTTAAATGCCTACCTCATTCCTCATCACACCTTTCAGAGAAACTGATTAAAAATGTTTAACGTGGAGCCAAGTGGACTGTTTGAAGTATCTTCCTTTAACTTACTCATTTTTTTGAGAAAAAGTAAGAAATGGGAATAGAGGATATGGTCCCAAAGGCAGGGTATTGCAGGGAGACAATAGTCAGCCCAAAATTCTGAAACATTGGTCATGCACCAGAGTCATTTTCACCTGGGTGACACTTTATCTCCTGCAATCTCAAGCAACTCCTGAATACAGCATACACAGAGCTTTGCATTATAAAGTTATGCTGATGAAGAGACAAAACAAGAAGCTGTTACCTTATCTTAAGCATGTGCTTTGCATTGACTTCCTGTCGCCCCTCTCTAAATGACCTTGTGTTGCTGCTGGTAAAGGACTGACAGATTTCCACTGTGTTGTCACTGTTCATTCCCCACTGACATTTCAGGTGATGGCAGCAAACCTGAGCCCCTCCCTGCTTTAACCCGAAATCAAGATTTAGTCCACAGTGCCCAGTTGTAATACTTCATGATGAAAAAAATATACAAAGTCAGGCATGCGCAAGGGCTTTACCAAACCATTGGGAGGAAGAAGGAGAGGTCAGGGGGTTGAACCATACCAGCTGTGCTGCTGACTTGCTCCTGGCTGCACTCAGGGCTCCCTTATGGGGCTCAGGGTCCATATGTGGAGATTAGACCCAGGTCTACAGCATGCAAGGCAGGTGCGCCACATGCTGTACTATTGCCCCAGCCCCAGACAAACAATTGTTAAAGCAAATTTTTTGCAGAACATTCAAGGAAAAGTGAAAGTTCAGCACATAACAGTAAGTGAGAAAAATATGGCACCAAATTTTGTGTCATATGATCTGAGTAGATTGTTTCTAAGCATACGCGTGTTAGTGCCAAAATGCAAATATAGTTCATTTTTTGATAGTGCAATTAAGAGTAATTTTATTTCTTCCTTATGCTTTCAGTCATGCAAGTTGATCATTATTGATTTGATAAGCAAGAAAAAATCTTTTAGGAGGGTGTGTCAACCAACACCCCACCAGCTTCCCAAAGTAGAAGGAACTCGGTTCCTGATACATTGGGACCCCAGCAGCTCCCCAACAGGTATCTTTAAAGGGACCAATTTGAATCTGTGTAGTTCTAGGGAGTAGTACCATTTTGACAATAAACCTGTATTCTTTGAACCCCCAAAATATCTTTTTAAAGCTGCTAGACAAAGCCACACCACATTCCACACCCGCAGTCGTGTAAGCTCATCTACAGGCCCTATGTCCAGAGACTCATTAATAAATCTCGAAAGAGATCAACTAGCTGCAAAAATTTCTCAGATACCCAGTCCCTACTGAGAGCTTCTGGGCCATCTTGGGAGGCCCAGCAACCACACTAAACCCTAATAGCTGCCACCATGCCTCTGGCTGGCCTACTCAGTCAAATATTCTAGATTTTATGCAGAGACAGCTCCAAACTCGACAATACTAACATCCCAGTAGGAGAACCAGATTGGATGAGAATGTAATGCAGAAGCCAACAAATCTTGACTAACAAAAACATTAACACAGAAGGCTTGCAACAACAGTTTAGTAAACCCCCGACAAGGTCTTAATAACCCCATGGTGAGATATAGCAATTTTCAGATATTTTCTTTCACTGGAAGCATCTTTTGATCATTCCATTACTAATTTAGTGGTAGGAGGCAATAAAAAATAAAGTACTGTGAGAGGGATACAGGGGAAGGCTTGAGGGGTGGTTGGAAAAATGGAGACGATGCAGGAGGGAAGGTGACAATGGTGGTGGGATTGGCAGTATAATATTGAATCTCTGTAATAAATCATCGTGAACAACTCTGTAAATCACGGTGTTCAAATAAAAGTGAGGGGAAAAGAAGCTTGCCCCTGAATGGGAGGTGGGGGCATAAACTAGGGAGAAGAACACTAGGATAAGGGTAAAAGAAATAAATGTCTGCTCTAGAGGTAGACTGGGGGTGGGAGGGAAACTGGAGACATTAGTGGAGGGAAATGAACTCTGGGAAAGGGATGGGTGTTGGAACATTGCATGCCTGAAACGATAATGAATAACTTTGTGACTCTGTAATTCACAGTGATTCAAACTTTTTTAAATGTTCAAATGCAGCTAGACAGATGTAAGATGTTCCTTTATGCTGTTCCTAAATGCTATTGTTTATTTATATCACAATTTTTCCCACTACCTTCACTTCCTATTATCTAGATTTCCCAGAGTCCCACATGGTTTAACTTTGTTTATGGCTTCCAGAATTCAAGCCAAGCAAAGAAGCTGACTTCTGAGTGACTCTTCATCATATCATGTGGCAGGAAGCAAAATGAGCCAGAAAAAGTTTCCAATCCCCATCCTGCCCTTAATGGTAACAGAGGGACCTTGGGAATTCCTTTTCTTGGACCAACTTCTCCCAACACATCAATGAAAAGTTGGGCCAGTGATCCCCCAAAGTCCATCTTGCTGGAAATACCTACTTTTCATGATCTGCTGGTTATAGCTGTGGCAGAAAATTTTAATGACCACAAGTGTGAGGTTACTACAAAGTTCCATTCACAAAACAAATGATTCTCATTCAAGAGGAAGCAGTAAATGCCAAAAGCCATAAATATCTGGGCAATCCAACATGCTGTTTTATCTCAAATGAAATCTTCCAGGGAAAATATTCATTGCAGATGTGACTAGAACTCAGTTTATAGTACTGGAAATAGGGCAAGAGGGGCCATACACAAAATAGAGGTATGAAGGCCTTTCAAAACGTGAATTTACATAATGACCCAAATAGAGTCAGCTGTATAGTCAACACTGAAGGCTCCAAAAGTCTGAATGCACCTGAATGAAGAGGTGACTCAAATATAAAAAGATTTTAATATACTTATAAATATTTTAATATACTATGTACTGATGATTGTACAATAATTTCCTCCAGATAATTTATTGTGGAAAGTATCACCCTTAATGTGGACAGACTTACTGACATTTTTAAGTTAACTTATTTAAATTAGTAACAGGAAAACTCACTGAAAAGTAGCATGTCATCCATGTAGATGTACAGCGAATGAAAGAATGGAAGCTCCTCTTCAAGCCCCGCCCTCTTCATGCCATGCCTCTGCTGAGATAACCTAGGACCCTCTGTTCTAAATGTACATTGAGAGTAATACGCACATGATTCCTATATTTTCTAAAGCACTAGGAGGATATCTATAAATAGCAGATATCTGCGGTCTACATATTTAACCAAACACTTGACAAATTTCTTAATAAAATTTAAGTTGCTTTTCAAAGAAAACTACATTATGTACCTCACCTAGAATTGATTCTAGCTATTATTCTCTATCTTTGCTAAGCTTGGTATTTTTGAAAAATAAACAGAGAAAAATATTGAAGAAGAGCTGCTCCTAGGACAGTGAGAACAGCACGTAAGATTCTGTATGTGCAGCCTTGGGCTTCTCAGATACAGGCATATTCAGGGAGAATTAGCTCAGACTTCCTAACTGCACCCAACACATGCAGCCAGGTTAGTTACCACCCAGTAACACACCCAGTCCCGGGGTGCTGCCAGGAAATAGCCCTAATGACTCTCCCTCTTACTCTTCTCACCCTCAACTATTTCCTTTAAGTGAAACTTCCAAGACAGGGCTAAGGTTTGGAAAGAATGAGCCTGGGTATTCCAGAGGTGCTGTAAATTTAGAGACTGTACTCAAAGATCAGGCCCTAAAATCTCATTACTGACATGTTGACATGAACAACCTGTTAGAGGAAAAATTCTGTGTGATACTGAAAACTCAATTCAGAGTTTGCATTATTCCATTTGAGGCAGAGCCAGTAGGGAGAGAAATAATTTAAGGACAGTTCAGGTCATATATGTATATATATACATACATATATGACCTGAACTGTCCAGAATTATTATAGACAAATGATACAAGTGACATATATATGTCACTTGTATCACTTGTCTTCCGTGTTCATCAATTTGCTCAAGTGGGCACCAGTAACGTCTCCATTCATTGGGAATGAGGTCCATTATTGTTACTGTTTTTGGCATATCAAATATACCACGGGTAGCTTGCCAGGCTTTGCCGTGGCTCTGGGTTCATCCCAGGGGGCCCAGTCATTTTCTATGTCAGACCATTAACCATCCTGGGCCCACAGGGCAGAATCCTGGGAACAGACAAGTCTATCTATAATATATATATATATGTAAAATATATATAAATTTTAAATTTAAATATATAAATTTTAAATTTAATTTAAAATTATATTATATTAAATATAACATAATAAATAGTAAATATTATATTAAATATTATATAAGTTATATTCTATTAAATTTAAATATATATAAATTTTATATATATAAATAATTTTATATATATAAAAATAATAAAGTTCTGGTATATGTGTTTACACCATAATAATTTCAGTTAGAATTTAACATGTCATAATAATTATGCATACATACATACATACATATACATATATATAATATTCAGGGAAGGAAGCAAACTGTTAAAGGAAATATTGATCAATCTACTAAAACAAATAAAAACTTTTTGAATAGCTGTTATTCTTTTTGGGGTGGGGAGGCAACTTATGATACTGCTCAGGGGCTACTGTCAGCTTGGGGAGTCACTCCAATTGAGCTCAGAAGACCATGCAGCGCTGGGAATCTGGCCTCCTGCGTGCACAACATATGCTCGCCAGTCTATTGTGCTATGTTTCTGACCACTATTTCTGTCTACTATTTCAAGCATTTTACATAAGTTAATCAATTCGATTTTCCAACATATCTAGATAAAGGTACTAATCACCTCTTATAAAGAACTGAATTTCTGTTCTCAAGATCTGGGATCTCCCTCCTGGTGGCAAAATGGTTGCAGTGGTGTCAGCCTTCACATACCCTTGGCACATGATTCAGAAGGAAAAAATGTCTCTTCTGGAGTTTACATTCTCACTGTCCTTATTGTGTTACAAGCTCCTGTCATATGAACAAGGAGGCTGCAATGTGACAGTCAGACTGAACCACTCAGAAGCCACCTGATCATATAATTTAAGACACAGTAGAGTTAAAGTCACCTAGATTTCCTAGCTGAGGAATGGAAGTGGTACGCCAGAGTGATAATAGGGCAGGTAGGGAGCTTGATTGCACACACCTCACCCTAGTTCAATTCCTTATGCCCCATATGGTGTCAAGCACCACCAGGGTGATCCCTGAGAACAGAGTCAAGAGAACTCCTGAGCTCCTCTGGCCATTCCCATACCCCCAAAAAAGAAGAAAAATGGAAGTGGTGGAATAAACCCTGAGCGCTGCAGGTTGTGGCCCAAAAATAAACAAAAGGAATGGAGGTGATAGGAGAATGGGCATCATAGATTCTAGAAAAGTGATGATCAAATGTCTATTATTGCATGCATCAGGCAGAAAAAAGTAAAACTGCAAACTTCTGTAACTGAATATAACAGAAGAGCTGATCACAAGCCCGGCTTGCACAGCTGCTTTGGGCCACGTTCAAATTTGGGTTCATCAATAAACGCTCGAGATTAGAGGTGACTACAATGGTATTTCACGTGCACAGCAGAACCTGGCAAGATACCTGTGTTGTATATGATATGCCAAATACCAGTAACAATTATAGTCCTCATTCCCATGATCTGATACAATGGTTTGAGGTTCTTTATGTTCCTGGAGCAAGCAGATGCCCTTGGGTTACACTAGCATGTGACAGGATGTATGGATACATTACTGGTGCCCACTCAAGCAAATAGATGTTCAACAGGAAAACAAGTGATACAAGTGAAGTTCTTATTTTTGGACCACACCCAGAGATGCCCAGGGGCTTACTCCTGGCTTTGCATTCAGGGATCATTCCTCTTGGGCTCAGGGACCGTGTGAGGTGCTCATTTGAAATCTTGGGTCTGCCATGTGCAAGGCAAGTGCTCTGCCCACTGTACTATCACTCCAGCCCTCAAAATACTTTTTTTTTCTGTAGCCTTTGCCAGAACCAATTTCACCTAGGGATTACAATAGGATAGTAGTACACATCGGCACACAGTGATATATGTGGTCTTTTTTTAATCAGAAAATGTGATGGTGCAAAGTTAGTATTACCACATACTTTGCAATTAGATAAAATCAAGATTTCAAATGATAATACTCTTTTACACCTACACATTTTATATACATATGGGATTTCACCCCAAGTTATGAATTTAGTGTTTTACTTATACATAAGTGAGGCATCTAAGAAATCAAGAATTATGTAAGTCCTTATAAAGCATCAGAATTATTCCTCTGCTCTTATTCTAAACAGATAATTAGCTACCCAATTTAAAAGATGTTGTTGAATTAAGATGCCAATGTTCCTTGGGAACACATTTTAAAAAGTTTAATGATCTTCACTATCACAGCAATGTTTATATTGAAACTAACATTGGATTCAATATAATCTAGTGAATACTTGTTAAGTATACTATTAACAACTATTAACCATCTTAGAGCTCAGACCCAAGTGTCAATGCAAAATATCCTCTACAACAGCCTTCTTGAACTCAGAAGATTACAGCTGGAGAGACAGTACAGAGGGGTAGAATATTTACCTTGCACACAGCCTACCTGGGTTCAGTGCCTGGCACTACATATGATCCTTCAATTCTTGACAAAAAATAAACTCTGAGCACCTCTGGGTATAGTAAGAAAACAAAATAAAACACACAGTTGGTCACCTGAAAGTCTGATGAACATACTGTATTTGAGTAGTTGTTCTAGGAGATATGTCATGTGAAAAAGTGTGACATTATCCTCAACCATCCATCCTAGGATACATGTTTAGAATACATTTTCCCAGTCCTTTATCATTTCAAGGGCTGTCCTATAAATCTTCTGCTAATTTTTACAACAATGATAAATGGATGCTTTACATTTTATTTCGCAAATAGAAACCACCAATTAGTGTCGAGAAAAATAGTGACTTATTTTTAGATCTTTGCACTGTGCTTCTCAACCATGATACTTTTATACTGCCATGCTTGAATGGAAAAAAAAGAAAGTTAAAAGCCAAAGATAACAGATACCACATCTCAAAAAAAAAAAAACCAGGATACCACTGAATCATCCCTAGTAGTTTGATCTAGACTGAAAACGCTGAGCCCCTCTCAGAATGGAGGCGGGAAGATCCAGTCTTTCTATCCCATCTCAAAATGGAGGCAGAAAGATTCATTCTTTCTATCCCAAGGCACAGGGGCCAAACTATATCCAACACTATCTAACTTAGAAACACCCAGTTTCACAACTGAACCTCATCAAACTTCCAAGCCACCAAATTGTTCCAGATCTATAGCTTCTGGTCCATGCAGCCACACAACACCTCAAAATTTCACAGTACTGTCAGTCCTGTGAATTACATCAGAATTAAATCTGATGTAATTCTGTAGTAAATCTGATGGAAAAGTGGCATAGAAGACCATGAAGCCCAATAGGCTCACATAGCACCAACCAACATAATATTGATTCTTATTATAAGAATATTAATGGATACTTATCGATCTAAATTTTGATAATTCCATTTTGCATTGTAGCAAACAATATGAAGTAAGTCTGTTTGTGCTTGCAAGGGTGCAGGCTCAGGGAGCTGGAGGTGGGGGGGGCAGGTGGGGGACTGAGGACATTGGTGGGGGAAGACACACTGCTGATGGGACTGTTTCTGGAACATTTAATGCCTGAAACAACTGTATTGTGAACAACTTGGTAAATCACAGTGCTCACTTGATCACTTGAATCCCGTTATTCATCAATTTGCTCGAGTGGGTGCCAGTAACATTTCCATTGTACCCTATCACGTTCCAATGTAGCCCAATGGCATCTGGTTGATTCAGGAATATGAAGAGCCTCAAACTGTTCCTTCAGGGTCTTAACAAGAAAGTCTGACCATCTTGTAGGTGGGCGGCCACGTGATCTTTTGACATCCCGTGGGATCCAGTCATTAACGGCTCTAGTCCAGAGGTTGTCTCCAAATCGCATTACATGTCCAGCCCATCTGATCTTCGATGCCTTGGCAAACGAGACAGCATCTCTGATTCTGTAATAGCGACGGAGGTCAGAACTCCAGATTCTTTCTCTCACTTGAGTGAAGCGTGATATTCCAAGCATAGCTCTTTTCGATTCCTCTCTGGGAGACCCGAATAGCATTCTCATCCTGCTTTCATAAGGCCCAGGTCTTTGAGGCGTATGTTAATACAGGGAGAACGGTGGAGTCAAAGAGATGTGCCCGAGCCAAAGGTTCTTTGTCCTTTTAACTATTTCTTCGATGCCTTTGAAGGCATTCCATGCCGCTCTCTTCCTCCTGCGCAGCTCAGGGTTTAGGTCGTTCATCATGTTGATTTCTCGACCTAGGTACACATAACTGCTGCATTCAGAGATGTCTGTTCCATTGAGAATGAATGGGGCCTCTGGAACTAGTTCATTTTTCATAAACATGGTTTTCTTTAGATTCAGATGTAGACCTATCTTTCCACATTCTCGGTCAAAAGTCAGCCAGCATTTGTGCCGCTTGGCTAATGTTTGGTGTTATTAGAACTATGTCATCAGCGAAGCGGGAGGTGGTGTAGTTGCCGACCATCTATCTTCACTCTCATTCCTTCCCATTCTAATTGTCGCATGATGTTCTCGAGGATGGTGCTGAAGAGTTTTGGTGAAATGGCATCACCCTGTCGAACCCCTTTTGACATCAATGATCACTTCTTTGTAGAATGGTGAGATCCTCGTGGTGAATCCGTAATAAAGCTCACGAAGGATCTTGATGTATTGGGTTTGAATACCCTGTTTGGCTAGGGCTTCGATGACTGCTTCAGTCTCCACAGAATCAAAGGCTTTCTGTAAATCAATGAACGTGAGACAGAGCGGCATCTTGTACTCCCTACAAACCTCAATGAGCTTGGTTACTGTGTGGATATGGTCGATTGTGCTGAATCCTTTCCGGAAGCCTGCTTGCTCTACAAGCGAGCAAGTGTTAAAACTTATTAAATACCTTTAAAAAGATAACACATATCAATTACTAATCCAGAGAGTAGCATTTCATGTCATTTTTACTAGGGATGACTGACCCAACAAATCCTTCCCTGGCTGCTCATAATTCAAACCTATCGGCAACCATTTCTAGACCTACAATGCGCCTAAGTACTTATGAGAAGGAGTAATTTAACAGAGCCCAAGCATCAACAAATTTCATTCAGTTCTGCTTCTAATCAAGCTCCAAAATCATTTTTAGACCTTTGCTAGGTGAATCATAGCAGAGGTTTTAACCAGTGGTCCATGGACCAGTGCTTGTCCTCAGGTGTAGAAATGTTCAAATACAAAGGCCTACTCAGGGGTGTAACTTGCCATCCACGGACCAGTATGCAGAATAGTGCTGGTCCGCACATGTAAAGGGAATGAAGAACACTAACTTAATGTCCCAGAGCAGACATACAGGGGGATGATAGAAGTCACTTGTGTAATCCAAGAATCCCTCTCCAGCCATGGCTGTCCATATCTGTGCAGTTTGGCAGGAGAATTTCTATGCCTTGGTCAAGTTCCTAATATTGGGACACCATCTATTCTACTAAGTTCCACCACTACCCCATTATTTCAATCAAAATATGTGTAATCTCTCTTCAATTGATTGACAAGTCTTTAAATGGGAGGTTTGAGGATAGCTATCAATTTCCTTCTTCTACTGTCTTCTTCAAAGAACATCCTACTGATTACATGTATTTCTCATCTATCCTCCTTGTCTCTTTGGTTAAGCAATTGAAATAAAATCTAGAGTTTTGGAAAAATTTATCTTTTTCCTTTTCTCCCTGAAAAGGAATTTTTTTTTTGTTTTGTTTGTGAGTGTGTATGTGTATGTGTTTGTGTGTGTTGTTTTGGGTTTTGGTTTCTGGGCCACACCTAGCCGTGCTCAGAGTTTATTACTGGCTCTGCACTCAGGGGGTCACTACTAGCAGGATCCAGGGGAACCAAGTGGAAGCCAGGGATGTACCCAACCAGGGATCAAAACCCAAACCAGGGTTGTATGTACCAAACCAGGGATCAAACCTGGGTTGGGTACATACAAAACAAGCATCCTACTCACTGAACTATCTTTCCAGCTCCCATGAAAATTTCTTTTGTTAAAGGTGTTTCTCTTCATTTTATAGTGACTTGGAAATGAGCAAATAAGAAAAAAACAGTATGAATAATAATAATAATAAGCATTTCTCCAAATGCCCTGCTTTGTCTTGAGTCAACATTCATAATGCTTTATCTCTGTTTAAACTAACCTCGGCCTGTTTCTTCTGCCTTTGGTTTTCTTTTTTTTCTTTCTTTTTTTTTTTTTTTTTTTTGCTTTTTGGGTCACACCCGGCAATGCTCAGGGGTTACTCCTGGCTCTGCACTCAGGAATTACTCCTGGCGGTGCTCGGGGGACCATATGGGACGCCGGGGATCGAACCCGGGCCGGCACAGGCCGGCCAGTGCAAGGCAACAACGCCCTACCCGCTGGGCTATCGCTCCTGCCCTGCCTTTGGTTTTCTTTGTGTACAATCTTCTCTACTCAGTTACTCTTGCCCCATGAATTAAGGTAGGGTAGCAAATGCTCTACTCATCATCTAATTGATCATGCTGGTATGACATTTCAATCTCTGCTTCATCTGGAGAAGCAGACTTATGTCCAATGATATTCTGTGGAGAAAAATAATTACAGAATTAGAATAGACCTATTAGCTTTCATAACAATGATAGTGTATTCCATGTTTCTCTTGACACTTCATTATTTTCCAAGCAGTAAAACTTTTCATTTATTATGTTTGAGGTGAGTAAATTGTGCAATCATAATCAGAGAATATGAGATATCACCTTTGATTTTGTGACAATCACACAAACTGGAAAGACTGAAGTTGCAACCAGAAATAAACACCATAGATGTGAATTCTTAACAATGTGCTTTCTCTCGTGATTTCCAGGTTTTGTTTAGATAGAGCACATTAATAGGGAGCTCCAAAAAGCTGATATTCAGACCTCAACTGAAATATCTAGGATTTAATCCTAAGTATCCAATATAAATGTGAATTCTACTAAGTATAACACCATAACCTATCTTATGGTTAACTCTCCAAATTGGTTGACTGGGCTTGGAAAACGTCTTCATTATACCCATGAGGTCACCAAGGCTTGTGACTTGGAAAAACTCACATCATTTGCAGATGAAATTGCAAGAAGAAATACATTCAAGTTGACTAGACAACCATATTTATCCCAGCATTCTTCAGTGTTTATGATCCTTTCACTCTACAATCTAATATTCAGAAACTACTTTCTGCTTTTATTTGCCCTTAACTTGGACAAATGATAATGCAAGGGGAATAAATATATTAAGAAGACTGCAAGCATGTTTTTGGGCCGGAGCAATAGTTCAGTGGGTAGGGTGTTTGCCTTGCATGTGGCCGACCCGGAGTTCGATCCCCCGCATCCCATATGGTACCCTGAGCACCACCAGGAGTAATTTCTGAGTGCAGAGCCAGGAGCCAGGAGTAACCCCTGAGCATTGCCAGGTGTGACCCAAAAATCAAAATAAAAAAAGAAGAAGACTGCAAGCATGTTTTATAAAGCTGTGTCACCAAACACTATCTGTAGTCAACCCTAATAGTGGCCTTAGCAACTTGAGGTAGGAAGAGAAGCCATCAAATGCAACAGACTATGCATAAACAATTCAAGGCTGTCATAGCATCTGCTGGTAGATTGTGCTGTGGAAACCTCACTTAAGATACCTATTTCCAGTAAGATTTAGGATCTTCCCAAATAATGGTCTCAGGAAAGTACCAAATTTTCATCATTTGAGAAGGAGGTATGAAAACTTATTTTCAAATGTGCCAGAGGGTGGGCTGGAGGGGGAAGTGCATTCATGTTTTCCTCTCTCATTTTCTGATACCATTGTGAAGTTCCCCACTTAAAAAATTGTTTTGAATCCTGAAGTTGTGGGGGCAGCAATTTCCTTCTGCAATTTTCTAGGTATTTCTGAACCTTCACACCACTTACTCTAGGATTAATCACATGAGTGTGAACTGAACCTTTTTTAGGTAACTAAGCACAGAACAAATTTCTCATCTCTGCTTTGCCATTTTCTTTTTTAATTGTGAGCTAGTTACATGTTTTTTCATCTGTAAAATGACAAAAATATTAGCCTACCCTAGGGATATTTTGTGAAAATGTGAAAAAATCTTTTAAGTCCAGCTATAATGACCACCCCTATACAGAAGACTTCTAAGGGGGTTCAGAGAGGAAGCACAAGAGGAGTGTGGCAAAAGAAGGAAAAACAGAGATCCAGCAATCTCTCCCAAGGATTTAGAGTCCCAGCTAACCTTTTCCCAACAAAAGTTCTTTCTCTAGATCTACTTCTCCTTGTAGATCCCCCTTTCTCTATTAGACCACTTTCAAGCCCTAGAGAACTCTTCCACATAAAGGTCCTTTCTTAAGGATTTTTGTTTGTGATTCATGAATTACTATTTATGTTTTTCTGCTTTCAAGACTACACAAAATATGTCTAATGCCATGGCTATAAAAAAAGGTCTTCCATTAAGAAAATTATAATTAGGTAGAATCTGTTGACTTTTCACCATGGAGACAAATGCATTACCATTGATCTCTGTTCTAAAACATTTTAACATAATTAGTAAGTCATATGTCCCTATAAGGTACAGCAAGCTACTCTACGGATGCCATCCTCTCACTTTCATATACAACCATAGAGGTAAAGAAAGAAGAACCACCACTGAAGAGCTAAGGAAAACAAGTTGAGATTAATTCAACTGAACACCACCATGAAAGCATCATGAACAAAGCCACAACTTCTATACTTAGAATGAAATTCCATAGCCAAATGTCTTCTTGGTTTGGGGAGGATCTTACCAATTAATTTATACTTCACTCTACTGGTACCTTTGAAATACCCTTCTCTGCTATGGAAAGCACTTAGTTGGAGATAATGTGTATTAGTAACTCTTGACCAAGCTACAAAAAACAACAACCAAAGAACAGGGTTCAAATGTAACTAGAATATTTTTAATAACAGAAATTCAGTGTTTTCAGATTATAGAATATCTTTAAGAGCAACCCTTACTTGCAGAGGGAGGTAGTCTACCAAGCAATGCCTGGAGACCATGCCCCCCACCCCTTTGGTCTGATTGGTCAATCAACTAATTGACTGACCAATCAAACTCAAAGTATTCAAAAAATGCCAGGGCTTCAGGATGTAGTGCTTCATGGGTACTGTGGTGCCAAATAACACCAGGGTCGCATCTGCAGTGTAACAGCAAGCACTTTTAATAAACAAGTGAATAGATAATATTTCCTGTTATTGCATTTGCAATGAGACTGGAATGTGACAGCCTCTCTGTTTAATCAAAAATGATTTTAGCATCTGTTGAATTTGATTAAGAATGTCTTTATATAAACATACCTAAATACCTGACAACAAAATCCCTCTACAAACAAAATCAAGATAAACAATATACCTATTAGGTGTAAGAATTGGATAAAATTTAATTTGCCTCACACATCTTAAAAACAATGTAGACGAGATGATTAGAAGTTCATCCCTCCTAGCCAGACCCCTCCACACTTACAAATCACTTTCAGAATATATCACAAGGCCCATGGTACTGCTATAATTCAACCATCATCTGTTTCTCTGTGCATTTCCTCCCAACTTTCCAATAATTATCGAATTAATGATCTATACATCTCCAAGCCACTAATGAGGCATCCCATAAATCAACGAATGTGCTTTTGTTTCACTGCATTACCCTCCTTCTCTATCTGTGAGACTCTAGAGAAGAAATTATTCTTATTAGGGGAAATTATTTCCTAAGAGAATAATCAAGATGTGTATCAAAATATATTCAAAGTGTATTCAATTTTTGTAAACTAGACTGAGAATTATTAAACACTATATTCACAAGAACTTATTGAAAATGCTTGGATTTATTTAGATACACAAAGTTTACATATAATCACTTAAATGTAAGCACATAATGTACACTCTGCATCAGATGTTGTGTACATGCATTTAGTATTTTGGTAACTTAGCATCCACTTGCCTTTTGCTGTTAGACATAAACTCTCTTTCGGAGAATTATTTCTTTCCTTTTTACAGTCTGAGTGGAAGAGTAAATTCCATTAAATAATATTAAATACACTAGCATTCCTCACACTTTCTAAAAAGAGCAGAAGAGCTTCTGCCCAGGAAATCAGCTACTCTGTTCCTAAATTTGCAGCATCTATCTGAAATGCTGAAATAAAAGAAGATTCTGGAATACCACAAATCCCAGCTCTGGTGCCATGACATTTCTATTCATTCCTTGTCTGGCAACATTTATGGCTCTTCAGAGTAGCTTTAAATTATGACTATCCCCAAGCCCTAACCTCGTATATTCATGTGATTTGTTTGAGTGCATCTTAACTTACCCAGTCAGTTCTGTTGACTGCAGCCTAAGGACCCTAATCATTAACTGTTACTTATGAAGCACAATTAACAGAAACTCATATTAAATAGACTATGTTTTGGGCAGCTAGTATATATGGATAGATAAATTCCTCATTCCTATATGGATAGGAATGAGGAAGGTGAGTGAAACCTATTATTCCCTCTTCCAACAGGCTGGAATCCTTTTTCAGTCATGTATATCATGAAAGGACTTCAAGTACTATTTGATTGAAGCACTGCTGTATTGACAAGAAAGGGCTCAGTGGAAAAGTTGAGCATTTGTAAAGGAAAGTGGAAAACTGTACAATGATCCAGAGAAGTTGCATTTTCAAGAGGAAGATGGCTATGAGATCTCTCTGAGGAATTAAGGGAATCAAGAAAACATTTTCAATCATATATATGCATATGTGTATGGTTGAAAATATATGTGTACATACGTATGCGGATGTGGAAAATGCAGGCCCTCATGGAGTGGGGGGTCTTCTGGCTTGCTGTGAGGCTCTGCTGGGGTGGCGGGTCAGGGCTAGAACCTGCCATCCCTCCCGGGCGCCTCATGAGTGACTGGGCACAGGGAGAGCCAGTAGCAGCTCTGCCCCATGTCTATGAGTCTCTGGATCAGCATACCTGTGCTGGATTAAAAAAGACTGCTGCAGGGTGGATCTCGATGAGCCGGGCTGTGATAGGCTGCTCTGCTGGGTGGAGTTCTAACGAAGGGGAAGTCCGGATGTGGAAAATGGAGGCTCTCATGGAGTGTGTGTGTGTGGGGGGGGCATCTGGCTTGTTGTGAGGCTCTGCTGGGGTGGCGGGCCAGGACTAGAACCCGCCTTCCCTCCCAGGCACCTCATGAGCGACTGGGCACAGGGAGAGCCAGTAGCAGCTTTGCCCCATGTCTATGAGTCTCTGGATCAGCATACCTGGGCTGGATTAAAAAAAAGACTGCTGCAGGGTGGATCTCGATGAGCCGGGCTGTGATAGGCCGGTCTACTGGGTGGAGTTCTGATGAGGGGAAGTCCGGATGTGGAAAATGGAGGCCCTCATGGAGTGGGGGTGGGGGTCATCTGGCTTGTTGTGAGGCTCTGCTGGGGCAGCAGGCCAGGGCTAGAACCTTCCATCCCTCCCGGGTGCCCTATGAGCGGCTGGGCACAGGAGGAGACAGTAGCAGCTCTGCCTCATGTCTATGAGTCTCATATTTCTATGATTTCTCTATGAGAAATATACAGTGAATGTATATTTCTTTGTGTGTATAATTTATGCATGTATATACAGACCAGTGGCATGTTCTGACGTTCATGAGCAACTTCAATGGAACATCAATTAAAATTGACAATAGAGTTGTTCCGTGAAAATTCCATAGCTAAGAAGTGCTTCTCTGTGTTAAGAAATTATGCATTTTATGTTGAAAATTTAAAGATGTTTTGTTTAATTGTTGAATTTATATTTAAAATAAAATTAAAATTTTTATTTTATTATGCTACAATGGCTAAAAGATATTTTATTGTTCACCCTTTGTGATCCTTTTTAATGCATCTAACTATTCCGATCCCCTATAATAGAGCAATAAGGGGAAGCTTTTGCTTCACTAATGCACACATTAACATAATGTTGCAGAATTTAAGGTCTTCTCTTTTATAAACTGATAATACCCACTTTTCTCCCAGTGCAGCCAGTCTGATTTAATTATCTCTGGAAATCAGTACAGGTACTATTTTTGTCTTTGCTTGCCCATAATCCTTATTTGATTAAAGTACCACATGCTTAATTGGACTAGGTTTTACCTCAATCTCCCGATTCTAAATATCAAAGTCAGCAGTAGGGCTGCTGGCATGGTTTTAACAGGCTCCTTGGAATCAACAGACTGTTCTGGGCTAATAAGGAGATGGACATAATCCACAAGATGCTGGTTCCTCGGCTCCTTCCTTCTCTCCTGTACTGCCACATACCTCATCTCTTCTGAGCGCCAGCCCCTTCCCCTCTCAGGGCTCTTGCCAACAAGGGAAGAAAAGATATTTATAGGAATGAGGAAGGTGAGTGAAACCTATTATTCCCTCTTCCAACAGGCTGGAATCCTTTTCAGTCATGTATATCATGAAAGGACTTCAAGTACTATTTGATTGAAGCACTGCTGTATTGACAAGAAAAGGCTCAGTGGAAAAGTTGAGCATTTGTAAAGGAAAGTGGAAAACACAGGCCTCTGTTAACCGTTACTTTAGTAGGAAGTCCAGGTATCATTCTGACACTCTTATCAATGAGTGGGCTTTTTTAAAGAGAGCTAAGAAAGGGGCTAGAAGAGAAGAAATGAATGGAAGAATGATCTTGACTCCAAATGGAAGCAATATTGCATCATAGATATTTCCAGGGTCCACATGATTCAGGGGCTCAACTGTGCCACAGACAAAGTTTCTGGGGAGAACACTGGTGCCAACATCAAATATGTTAACTTCCTAAGGGGCTGTTTCAAGAAGTGTCCCAAACTGGCCAGTTTCAAACAAGAGAAATGTTTTTCTCCCACCACTCTGAAAGCCAGAAGTCTGAAATCAGGAGACTGGTAGGGCTGGCTCTTTCTGCAAAGTCTGAGAAAAAATAACCCCATATCCTCTCCAAGCCTCTGGTGCTTGCCAACAGTGCTTGATTTGCAGCTGTACTGCGACAGCCTGCTTACAACTCTCAGTCTTCTCCTGCAACTCTATCCTGTGTGGCACTCATGCTCACGTACAAATTTTCCTCTTCTATGGATACACTCACTGACTTAGAGGCTGCCATACAGTAGAATGACTTCATCGCTACTTAATGACCTCAGCAAAGCCCCATTTCCAAGTAAGGTCACATTCACATACGGGTGGGGCTGAGGGGGAAAGACTTCAATATATCTTTTAATACATTTCAAGCCACAACCCTTGCATGATGTGAGTATCCCTGTGCTACTGCCAAACCAGGATTCATCTTTGTATATTCAACCCCTCTTAGAGAAATCCTGTATATCTCACTACATTCATAATACTTTCTTATGTCTTTGCTCTATAAGAAAGCAAAAAGAATATACACTGATAGGAACTGAGAGGTATATACACTGGTTTTGTCAGTGACTGCATCTGCCTTGTGTCATGGGCCTTAAAAAGGATGGATCACGATCACGATCCACGATCTTCCCGTTGATCATCTATTTGCTAGAGCGGGCACCAGTAATATCTCCATATGTCCTGTCTCATGCCAGTAGAGCCAGGGGCATCGGTTTGCTACAGGAACATAAAGAGCCTCAAACCATTATATTAGGTTATGGAAATGACCTAATATAATTGTTACTGGAATTTGGCATATCATATACAACACGAGAAGCTTGCCAGGCTTGCCGAGCAGGAGGCAAACTCTTTTAAACACCTCCAAATAAAGCATTTATTGATGGAAGTCATGTATAAATTTAAATTATAGAGAGTAGAGGACAGTTGGTTGTGATTAAAAGAGAAGAGACATAAGTGATCTTATCCAAATGGAGAGTATTCAGTATATGGAACCGGAGTGATAGTGCCTTGCACATGGTGAATCTAGGTTTAATCCCTGGCACTCCATACTGTTTTCCAAGCCCCAATAGGGACAATTCCTTAGTGCAGAGCCAGGAGTAAACCCTGATTGCTGCTGGGTGTGGCATAACACCCACACCCCCCACACACACACACACACAGATCATTAACTAACAAGAATTTTACAATGGGACAGCTGGTATCTCCTATTTACATGAGCTCAACTTTCCACTTTGGACTTTATAGTGGTTTACAAGAGATAATAATGTAGTCGAAATTATACATCATATTTTGAATTTTCACCTTTATGTTGGTTATTAATGTACATTATTATATTCTCTCTGGAGCAGCTGCAGAACCACAGCTTCCCACCAATTGCATGATCACAAGAGTAAACAACTGATACTCTAAAGGCTGTGTTTTCACTTCCAGTACAGTGTCCAGAAAATTATAAGAGGTATTCACCATCTTATTATAACATAGGCTTTGTGTTAGTTGATAAGTAATGTTGTCCAACTGTACACTAATTTAAGTATTCCAAGTATGTTTAGGTTTGGCTGGACTACATTATAATATTCAGTAGTTTATGTTTTATAAAGGTATTTTTACTCCTGATATGTTCAACTAATGGTGGACTTACTTTGATATAACCTTATCTTATAGTTAAGGAAGATCTATATATTAGTGATGGAGTTCAAGCCAATCAATAGGTCTACCAAAATGTAACACAACCAGCAGAAACGAGTGAGCAATGAGGTAACAAAGAAGGGCTTTATGTGCACTGGGAGACATTACTATACTGTGATAGGACTGGCAGTGTAATTGTTGCTTACTTGTGATGCTATTCTGAGATTTTCAATCTCTTTCAGTATGCCATCAATCTCTTAATGCCTTGAACACAAAGTGCTAAGAATCTCTATTTTTATTTTAGCATAGATCAAATGCTCCAACCTTAGCACTTTTCTCACCAAATAATAGCTCCATAACTTACCTGTTATTTAACTTAGTCTAAGGATGAGAATTTCAGATAGCCTAAAAAATGATTTGGGTAGCAGAAAACATATCTTTTGAATTTACCCAGTGATCGGTTCCATGTTTTCTCCCACTCAGGGCTGGAATAAAAATCACTCAATTTCACCAGCAAAGACCATTCTCAAATATAGTGAGATCTCCGGGTAAAAACCTTGAAGACCTTGCCCTGGTCTCAACCCCAGAAGTCGACACGGAGCCAGAAATCCTGTCAGAGGGATTTGTTGTGAAGATTATGAAGAGCTGCCTGACACCGTGCAAATATCCACACCCACACGGCAGCAAAGATTTTATAAAGATTTCTTTATCAGCTATTTTTGCCAACCACACAGCCAGAAATAGGCCCAGGGAAGGTAGCTGTCTGGGAAGTACATCAAGGAAAAACAGAAGTTTCCAGATAAATCCATCCCTTTTGTAGCAGGGACGGCAGGCTGGCCCTGTGGCTTTCCTCCTAATGGAGTTTCTATACATCAAGTCCCTGGTGACATGGCAAAACTTGCATGCCAAAGTGGCTGTTTACCGTGTGCAGCTAAGACAACTCCGCAGCTCCGTTTCCTGTGGAGACTCATGAAGCACACCACACAGCACCCCAAATCATGTGCAGAGAAGGGAAATGAGGGGAACAGAGATGTGGCCAAAAGGAACAATGCAATCTGGTTTTGCTCCAACCATTAACTTTACCCACATGCCATCTTCTCTAACCCAGTGATAGCTGAGCCCTTGGAGTCTGATCTTGAAGAGTAAATGAATATTAGGAGAAAGTGAGAGAGAGAGAGAGAGAGAGAGAGAGAGAGAGAGAGACCAACTCCCAGTGACCTTCACTAGTCTCCATAATCCATGGAGCCCTGCTGAGGCTTACGGTCAGAAGCAAAGACTGCACCAACTACAAATCCTTCATTCATCTACAGATGACATCTATAAAGATGTCTGCTATTGGATCTCCTTGCCCGACCTTTTATTTCTCTCTCCTTCAGAAACTTCTTCCCTACTTTTCCTCACTCTACCCAAAATGTCCAAGTCAAAAAATACATATTAATTAATTAATTAAACAAAAATTTTAACGTCCAAGTCACACTATTGGTGTCATAACCAAGACAATATGTTTGCTTTCACAAAACACCCTTTGGGGTTTAGTTATGCTTTCCAGGGCTGAACACTAGCGAGATGACTTAGTAGCAGAGACAGATATTTCTCTCTTCTTTCCAGTACTCTTAGCCTCATTTCTATCAAATTAGACATAGTCACAAAACTGAATTCCATCAAGTAGATGGCACAGTGTTTACTTTTCTATTTCTTATATCTAAAGATTGCATGCACAAAAATCCATATGATTTCCCCCCAATCTATCAGCTCAATGCAAAATATATAACTTCCTAGTAGAAAGAACAAGCTTAGATCCACAAATTATCAATAGGAGCTCCCAATCAGATAGTATTTAGTGTATTACATAAGCAAGAAATAAAATTCCATTATTCTGGAGCTGTAATACTGCATTTATTCAAATTTGCTTAATGCAGTAATGAATCTCTCTTAAAGAATATTACACTCTCATCTGAGATCCCTTGTGGAGGCTGTGTGTTTGCTATATCATTGTTCACTAGGACCTTCCTTTGGCTGATTGTACTTATAAAAAGACAACAGTTCCTTAGTTTTTGTATTAATGTGTAGACAAAACAGGTCAAGTTTAGCATCTGATAGAATATTCTGAACATTCTGCCCAATATCAACTCACTTTTTTTCTCTGGTCCTGAACCGATATCTGTAATTAGGATAATTAGTTACTCCAATTACTTATTAGACTAGAACTACAAGGAGTAAAATTTATATCTCTAATTGGAATAATTACTTATCCCAATTACTTATTAGGCTAGAATTGCAAAGCATTAACCTTAAGGAGTGAACTCAAAGTACTTAGCACAGTGTCTGGTTCAGAAATAGAGTCCCAATAATTAGAAGTTATTACTATCTTTATTATTTATTTATTCCTACTTACTTGACTTTACCCTTTCTCTGAAGGCAGCATAGTTATTTATTCATTCTTTAATCTTCAGTATCAAGCATGATTTCCTAGAAGACAAATAATATGTCTAATTGATCCTCATCTCTGTCTACAATTGTGATGATTACTTCAATGAGGGGAAGTTGTCTTTAGTGTTAATAGTACTGTTCACTGTAACCTCCAAGGCAAGGGGGGTATGTCTATAAGTATGTTTCCAAATTATACAAGAATGAATTAACATAATAAACCCTCAACAATAATAAATCATAAACTTATTTCTTTCCAGTGACTAGGTGATATGGTTCTGATTATGGGGATCAGGGGGAGGCTGTTGTTGCTATATAACACTTAGATCTGCAAGAGAAATCTTATTCCAAATAAGTGGTAACCTGAAGTTCCAAGGCCTCCTTTACTGCATTCATGGCCTGGCTCCACAGTATGACCAGAACATTCATTTGAAACTAAGCATCCTTCATTTACTACCCATGCAATTAAAGAAACACTATACAGCCTCTTTCACTCACCTACCAAAGCTGTCATGAAGTTCAAACATTAAAGTAGATATAAAGTGGCCTACACATATGGAGCAAAGCTCTAATATTATTCGTATCATCACAAAAATCTTCTGGCATCTTTCTTGGTGTTCCACTTGTATTTCCTCTCATCCGGGGAAAGCCAGTGCCACATTTCTTCCTTGAGAGTCATGGTGGAAAAATAAAATATTATTAAGACAAATGCTATTTATTAAAATTATTTTCAATTGCAGTAATATTTCTAACATTATTTCAGATATGCCCTGAATATATTTAATATGAATATATATATAAAGATCACTGTATCACTGTCTTCCCGTTCATCATCGATTTGCTCGAGCGGGCCCCAGTAACATCTCCATATGTCCTGTCTCATGCTAGTAGAGCCCAAGGCATCTGCTTGCTCCAGGAACATAAAGAGCCTCAATCCATTCCGGAATGAGGTCTATAATTGTTACTGGTATTTGGCATATATATCAAATACAACACGGGTAGCTTGCCAGGCTCTGCCGTGCAGGTAGCATACTCTTGTAGGCATCTCTAAGTCCAGCATTTATTGATATATAAAAATATTTTAATTAATATCTATATGGACTACATTATGTTTACCCCCTTTCTGTTCATCTCTAACATACACTTTTTACCCAATTTTTCCAACTCTCTTCCGCTCTCTCTTTGGTCACCACTATTTTGCTCTTCTTGTCTATGAGGTTTTTTATTTACTATATGTGTTAATTTTGTTGCTGAACCCACCATATATGAATGAAATCATAGTGTTTATCCTTCTCTCTCTCGACTTATTTCACTCAACAAAACAGTTATAGCTCCACAAATATATTACATCATGCTGTTGCAAGTGACAGTATTTCTTCTATCTTTAATAGCCAAATCCTATTTCACAGAAAGTGTGAATGTCACATCTACCTTATACAATCATCTGGAATACAAATATCTTTACGCTACATATTACATAAGGATACCTTTTTTTCATCATTAAATTGAACACTTCTTGGAAACACACCCGAAACTGACTCATTTCTTAGAAAACAGGGAAACTCAGCAAGTCCTGGTACTCAGGACCAGACTGTATCACACACAAACAAGACTCGCTTGTAATAAGTTATATTCCACTTTCTCATGATTGTTTCAACAATGACTAGACTCAGGCTGCCTCTGAAATGAGAAACAGAAATTGGGAGGAGAAAGCAGAGCAAAAGCTGAAATGAGAGAAAAACAGGTTAAAATTAAGCTTTGACGCTTAATTAAGCTTTTGAGCCATGTATTCGGGTTCCTACTAGCTGTCTTCTCTGACTACCCCAGGGCTCACTCATCACAACTCTTGACATGGAAATAAGGATATAAGGTAGAAGTTTCCTTTGTGATCCTGGCCTTGGGACCAACAGCAAGATTTAAATAAGAGTAACATTGGTTCATCTATCACAACACACATACCTCTAGAAGTCAGTGCATCAAATGGAAGAGGAAGGGGCCTCCCAGCTTCCTGCAAAGAACTTGAACTGACAATGCCAGTGTGGCCTCTCTGGTTCTTATTTTCCTGCATGTCACACTTGCCAGTTCATCATTCTCACACATTTCCATTCATATATTGCATTCTTTATTTTACATGATATGGAAAAATATTTTATGAATGGGGAAGTCCTCCCAAGAAGTGCTTAAGGGGCCCCTCCCTGCCATTCTTGGCCAACCTGTCTAGTAGTTCAATGCCAGGGCAGGAGATTGTGATGCTATTGCTATCATTCAAGGGATTACCTGGGCCTCCAGGGTCACACCCGGCATTGTTTCAGGGTCTCCAGGCTGTTCCCAATGACACTGGGGAGACTTGATCTGTCCTATATCTCTGACCCCTCAAAGAAAGTTCTTGAGTTTCCTGTTGATTTCCGTGAAACTCCATATTTCTAAGGAGATTCTTGCCAATAGTTGACATACAGGGACAGTGATACATTCACTCAGGTCATCACCTCGACTTACAAGGACAAGCATTATTTTTCCCTGGGGAAGAATGTATTGACCTGTGTTTGATGAAAATGCTACTCATTTCATGGTCTCCTCTGAAAATCTGTAGGTATTCCATTGTCATCTAAAACTCATCATTTAAATTGACTTCATAAGCACAAATTCCTTGCTAATGGAAGTCTGGGTGACAGATTTTGTAACTAAAATAACAGCGGGTCCCTAAGGTACAAGAAGGTGTTGAAATCACAGTAGATTCGGATACAGAACTCTTAAATTTTCAACCTCTTTGGCCACAAAAGCTCTGGGAAACTTTTTCTTGGCACACATTCAGCCTTATTCCTCCCAGGAGAGGGAAAGAGCTAGATGAGATCATTTCTGGGGTTCCTTTCAGCTCTCTTTTTTTTTTATGAATCTAAGATTCTAGAGATGATATGTCATACAATTGGCAAAACAGTGTTTAGTGAGACAACCCAGAACAATCTTTCACCAAGTTCCATGGAATGAATGTGCACCACACACTATTTACGTTAAAGTCCTAACTCCCAACATGCCTTTGGGAATGGGGGGTGGGGCAGACAATTAGGTTTAAGTGTGAATAAGAGGTGGGGTAACCACCCATCTTATGCCAATGTATTGGTACCCTTATAAGAGAAAACCAGAGAGATCTCTCTCCTCTCTCCTCCAAAAGAGGCCATAATAAAGTAGCCATCTGCAAATCAGGGAGTAAACTCTCAGCAGCTACCAAGTCAGGCAGTGAACACCTTAACCTTGAACTTCCAACTCCAGAACTGTGAGTAAAAATATGTGTCTAGCTTAAGCCACACATGTTTGTTATAGCAACACAAGCTAAGACACCCACGCCCTAGAGTGTATACTGGGTCTAACTGTGACTAAAAATAGAGGTCAGGGCAGCTGGTACAGTCTGATAGTACAGCAGGTAGGTTGTTTGCCTTGCATGCAGCCGACTAGGGTTCTACCCTTGGCAAGACATATGGTCCCCCAACCACCACTATCACTATCACTATCTTCCCGTTCATCATCTATTTGCTAGAGCGGGCACCAGTAATATCTCCTTATGTCCTGTCTCATGCCAGTAGAACCCAAAGGCATCCGCTTGCTCCAGGAACATAAAGAGCCTCAAACCATTATATTAGGTCATGGGAATAACCTAATATAAATGTTACTGGTATTTGGCATATCAAATACGACACAAGCAGCTTGCCAGGCTTGCCGTGGGGGTGGCATACTCTTGTAGTCACCTCTAAATAAAGCATTTATTGATGAACCGCGCTGCCCCTAGCAGCCGCGTGAGCCGAGCTGTGATAGTCTGGTCTGCTGGGTGGAGTTGTGACGAGAGGGAAGTCCGGATACGGAAAATGGCGGCCCCCATGGAGTAGTGGGGGGGGTTCTGGCTTGTGAGGCTCTGCTGGGGTGGCAGGCCAGGGCTAGAACCCACCATGCCTCCCAGGCGCCTCATGAGCGGCTGGGCACAGGGACCATCAGGAGTAACTTCTGAGTGCAGAGCCAAGAATAACCCGTGAGCATCACTGACTGTGACCCATAAAGACCAAATAAATAAACAAACAAATAAATAAATAAATAAATAAATAAATAAAATAGAGGCCAGATGAAGCTATACAGATATCTAAAGGTCTGGAGAGCTGATACAGGGCTTAAGGCTCTTGCTTTCTATGCAGCCAAACCAGGTTTGAATCGAGGCACTGCATATGGTACCCCAAGCACTGCCAGGCGTGTTCCCTGCTGTGCCCCCAAAAACAATAATAAAATTTTATGTGTACAAAATGTACACACATACACAAAGTGCCCCCAGAGCAACCTAAATAAATGCCAATAGTCCCAATTCTCAGGTGCTGCTACTCTTCGGGCAAGATTAGAAATTAATTTGTGTTCATGCCAACCCTATCCTCAAAAGCACAGTAAATGACCTCCAGGCTCCGTGGTGAAGGGAGGGCAAGCTGCAGGCCATGCGGGACAGAAGGATCTTGCGGGCTCAGGAGCCTGCAAGGCACCATTGGAAAGTCCGTGTTCCTGGCAGAAACCGCGCTCTCCTCCTAGCGTCTGTCAACGTGCCAGCTCCTCCCAAGTGGGAGACAGCTGCTCTTGCTCTGAGCTGGCCCGTCAGAGGCAACTGGCAAAGCAAAAACTGTTCAGTTGCCCAGAGAGAAGGAGGGAGCTGGAAGCAGAGAAGGAGAAAGAAGATGCTGGGGAAAGACATCCACGAACTTCTCCCGCAGCTGCACCCATGCTACAGAGGGGAGGGATTCTGGCCTCGACTGGGATGTTCCAGCACCGTGTTTAGAGCTCACAGCTTCCCCCAACCCGAACAGCCGACGGCTGCCCTTCACATGGGCAAGGTCTCAGCAGAAGCAGGGAAGCCCCGGGGCGCTGGCAGAGCACACAGTGGCCATGTCAGCTTGGGTGGCAGCTTTCACGAATGGATTCTGTTCTGCTTTCGTGGCATCTATTTCCAAGCCAGGGCTGAGGCTGGGTCTGCTGACGCAGCTCCTCCCCCTCCAATTTGGTGACTGTTCAGCCTCCGGCCCCCTCAGCCCCTCAGGCATGCAGAAACGAAATTTCCTCTTCGTGCCTCATTAAAGGAACCAGCTACATTCACTTCTCTATCAGGAGCCGAGTTTCAGGCAGAATCTTGTATGGAGCACTCTTCTATGCCTCGGTAAGAAAAGCACTGGAGTAAAGAATGAAATTCGAGGTGCGTCCACTCTTGCTTCCACAGGGAAATAAAAGTGAGCCCCCTTTGCCCTGTGCACACCAAGATTTGTAAGAAATGTCCCACTGGCCAGACTTGGCATTTTTGCCTCTGCTGAGCATCTCTGGGGCACCATACAGAGGATTCTAAGTCATAAAATCTCTGAGTTGAGATGACATGTAGCCACGAAAGCAGCCCACTCTGCAGGGCTGGCCTGGAGGACTCAGACAAGGAAAATGTCACACGACTTTGCTGCTTTTCTATATATAATACTCTTCACCTGTTCACTCCCTGCTCATGTGGACCTGTTGCAGGACTCCTCTAAGAGCCTCTGCATCTGCTCTGGATTGCCTCCTGCAAGTCACTTTGTAGATAAGAGGGTAGTCTAAATGTGGCAGTTTATCTGACCATGTATTCTGTACTAGTGGTATAAATATTCTCTCATGCTACCACAATCAGCGTGGGACTAGCTAGATCTTACCAGCATATTTGCCTGGCCACGTTGGATCTCTAAGTAATTAGACCAGAGAGAAATGCTGTTTGCCTCCAAGCAAGCAAGCATGGCTCCCTGATAACTCAAAGGCAACTAAAATACAAAACTACCGTGAAGTAGACGAGACTTGTGAAGACTTGGAGAAATATTTAACTGGCAATAGTATTATTCTTTGGTACAGAGACATGCCATCTCAGAAACCCCCTTCTCTACCCTATAAAGGCATTTCCAGGCAGATCTTGGCTCAAAACATTAGCATATAATAGAGCCTAGGTGAGGTGCTGGGAGATATTACCTAAGGGCATTTAACCCTTCCTGCTTCCCATAATAGTGGGAGGTCTGAGTTGCAGGGGTATAAAACCAGCCTGCTTCCTCTCTCTTTGGGCTCTCTCTTTTTGGGCTCTCTCTTTGTGAGCTTGCACTCTTCTTGGGAGTCTTGTCTTTTTCTCCTTTTCTACAGGGCCTTAACACATGGTGGTCGCCATCTTGGCCTACACGTGCCTGGGGTTCTAACTGGGAATCCTAAGCACAGGGTTTTTCCTATTGCTGATTTGTATGCCTGAACCTGTGATAAGGGAAAGCCTTTTAAAACTGCACCAGATTCCTGAGTCTTCATCCATTCCCTGCCGGCTTCGGAGGTAGAAGGAAACTCACTTCCCTGCACTGTCGGGGACCCTGGTGGCATTCCCGACATAGACCCAGCTTTCACACCAGCTTTTCCAGTCTCATCTTGGCATGATTCAAGTGTGAACTGTGAGGAGGAAAGTGTGAGCAGGAAATCCTAGGTTTCGCTCACCCTCACTGCTAGAGCAGAGGCACAGGAAGGCCAGAGCCTAGGCCCAGAGGTCAGGGTTAGCTCAGCACTGAGTAAGGATTCATTCAGGTGGAAAATGCTACAGCAGAGCCAGGGAAGTTTGCAGGGACTGAAGTTCCAACCCAACTCCTGTTCCTCAAAGAAAGTTTACTGGAGGGTCACTGGCCAGCACCCTGTGTCCATTTCCACCAGGAAAACAGAAATAAATGCACTTTCCATGGCCCCCTCCCACCCCTCCCAAAGCAACCTGGGTTTGCAGCAGATTCAGTTCTCTCACTTCCTTCCTGAACACAAGCTCTCAACACCCTCTGCTCTACACAGAAGGTGGGTGGCAAACAGCTAGGCTCTGGGGCAATTGGTGTATCAGAGATGAGCACGTACACGTGACCTTGAGCACATACACCAGGCACGTAGGCCATGAAGGAGGCAATATGTACAGTTCTGCCTGCCTGGGAGCTTAGAGCACAGCCGTGCACATGTGGAGAGACCTCTGCTCACCTTCAATATGAAGTGATTACAATTTCTAGGGTAAAGGGGATGGTGGGTATATTCCAAATCTGACCTCCTGATAACTGGCCCCCTATATTCTTCCTCCTTCATATTTTGTGCAACGGGTGAAAACAGAAGTAAAAGACAGGGGAGATAGCACAGGGAGATAGTGCACATGCCTTGATGCATCCCAGGGTTTCAACTCGGTACCGCGTGGTATTGCAGAATGACTTGGTTGGCTAAGCATGGCTGGGAATAGCCTCCAAGGCCCCTGAGGCCCGTTTGGGAGGGGAAAAAATTAGAAGCAATGATGTCAACAGGATCTTGGAGTGGAAATAGTTAAGAAGTTCTAGGTGCAGGGGTTCCTGAATCAGATAGGGCCACTCGGTCTTGTCTTCCCACACTTCTTACAAGGCATTGAGTTGGCTTCCCCAGAGACATGTCCACACTGTGCCAGCTTCTCCTGCAGAGGGCAACTACCAGCTCCCACCCTGGGCACAGAGGAAGTCTCTCTCCACCCTGGAGTCGTCTCTTGCAGCCTGTCCGACTGCAGAGGAAACGTGTGGAAACTTACTAAAGGGAAGCTGTGGTGCGGCACTAGCAGACAAGATGCAGAGATAGTGAGGAGGGTTTGCCCACAGCTGCTGAGTGCCAGTCCTCCACCCCCTCTGGGGCCACTCTTCACAAGCTGGTGTGAAATAAGGAGCGCCCTGGGCCTCAGGCACTCCCAACCTCATATACTCAGTTTAAGACAAGGTCTTCAGCTCTACATGGGTTTGCAACATAGTATGGGTCAACCCCAATCATGAACAGCTTTGTAAATGCCTATATCACAGTGTTATAATAGAATTATTTTAAATAAATAATTAAATAAAACAAGATCCTACCGGGGTGACAGTGGTAGGGGTGGAGGGACAGGGCAAATTGGTGGTGGTGAGGTGCAGTAACTTGGTATATCATTATTATAGACTTGAACACAATTGCAATCCTATTGCCGTATTATTTTTTAATTTAGGTAAGTACATAAAAAGTGAACGTTTGTTTTCAGTTGGGGAATATATGAATAAACTTATTTTTATTTTGTTCAATATCCTTGCTACATTTACAATATCCTTGCTACATGTAAGGCTATAGCAAGGATAAATAGCTTACATTTTTATATATTAATCATCTTTTGGAAATAAAAACTGAATAGCAAAATAAGGTTCTGAGACTTTATTCTTTCTAAAGCACTACTTTATCTTCTTTAGCTGTGGTCTCAATTAAACACAAAAACCTTTATTTTGGTTCTGGGTCATACCACCTATGGTAAATGTCAAGGCTCCAAAAAATTTTCATGTGAGTCCTCTTGTTACTTGCCTTGTTCCTTTTAATGGGCTAAGATAACAGTAATCATTCTGTGGGGAACAAATTAAGGCTATCAAATACTTATGGCCAAGTAGGTGTTATTATTCCCATTACATGGTGAATGCCACAAAATTAAGGATTTCTGGTTGCCCCATTTGCCCTAGATTTGGCCCCCTAGTAACAAGCTGTGACTCAAACCCAGGGCCAGAAACTGAACTCTTCCACTCATCTCAAGACAACTGCTCAGAGCTCGCTCCACCAACTTCTTCCTCCAATCCTTAAAGCTGAGCCCCCCAATATACCCACCCATCACATTCTTTTTAGCAATCTAGACTCACCCAGGTCTATTCTACTTTAACTGTCACTCTGAAGTACTGAGAAACCAAACTTGCACTTTCTCCTGATACTCCTCAAAGTCCTCTGATATGCCAGTTGTGAATCCGCTTTCAAAGATGCTGTCCAGATCAGCTGTCTTAATCCTAATGCACTACCACTAAATCTGCACCTTAGGTTATAATTTTAGCCAGAAAGGATCTAGACTTTGAAATTTGGGGGATGTTTTTGTTTTGGTTTAGTTTGGTGACTTTCTTTCAGTTTTTATTCATTTATTTTACTGTGTTCAGATTGATTTATAATGCCATATAAATTTGTGTAGTATAACTTCATACCTAACAAATGTATGAACCACTAAAGGTCTAGCTGCTATATATCACCAGCCAACAAATCCCTTCTAACCTTTCCAACCCCGACCACTACCCCCTTCTCCTCTGGTAACTACCATTTTGTTGTCAGAATCTAAAGGTTATTTTCTGTTTTGCTGTGCTCATTTGTTTACTTTGTTTCTTTATATTTCATATATGAGTCAAATTAAATGTTATTAATGTCTCTCATTCTGACTTATTTCACTTAGCATAATACCATCAAGTTTCATCTGTGGTTTTGCAAGTGGAGAATTTTATATAGTTATATATGTATATATAATTATATACACATATACACATATATAAATATCTTTGAAAGTGTGTATACATCTATCACATATTCTTAATCATTCATCTGTCGGTGGATACAGGTTATTTCCATATTTTGATTTATTGCAGATGCATTGCAATGAACATAGGGTACATATATATTTTCTTTTTTAATATATTATTTTCATATTCTTCAGATCAGTATATAGAATTGGAAGGACTGGATCATAATAGTTTTAAAATTTTGAAGAAATTTTATCCTGTTTTCCAAGTAACTAAACCAATCTACATTATCACCTACAGTGTATGTTAAGATTCCTTTTTCTTCACACCGCTGCCAACATGGTTTTGCTCCTTGCTTTTTCAATATAAGCCATTCTAACATATATGAGACATCTCATTGTGAGTTTGATTTGCTTTTCCATACTAATAAATACTACTGGGCATTTTTATGTGCCTGTGGGCTATCAGTGTGAATTCTTTAAAGAAGTGCATCTATTTGAATCCTCTGGCCATTTTGTTGATGGGGCTGTTTTCCTGTTGTGTTTTATGAGTTATTTATATACTTTTGGATAGTCAGATGCCGAAAATTGCAGATACCTTCTCCCATTTGGCCTTTTCCTTTTTGTAGTGGTTTCTCTCGCAGTGTGAAGTTTTTCAGTTTGATGTAGTTCCACCTATTTATTTTTGCTTTTCTTTCCCCTGCTATTATAGTCAAATCCCCCAAGACTTTTCTCAGGCTCATATTGATGAGGTTATTGACTATGTTTCCTAGACAGCCACTTGCAAAAGAAAAGAAACCAGACCTATCTTACACAATACTCATGATTTCATTCAAAATGGATTAGACTACTTGAACATAAGACCTGAAATACACAAAAGAAAACTGATTATTTAATGTTTGATTCAGCATCCAATAGAAAGTAATAAAAATTGGATGATTAATGAATGTTTGATCTCGATAGAAATACATACTGATGATGATAATAAAGACCTGTGAGGATCTGTCCCATGGAAATGTACAAGGCACTATGACAAAACTCCATTGGCTTCCCCAACAACAAGTGCAATAGAGGTCTCAGTAGGCAATAATCTCAGAACTGTTTTCCCGTAGTTCCAGATAAGGTGATGTCTCCTCTCTCCTCTCTCTGACATGAGAGGAAGAAGAGACTCAGAGGCTCTAAGAAGCAGCTGCTTCATGGACAAGCGCCTGTGAGCTAACAGAAGCATCGCCTGCTGCTCATGACAAGGAACCAGCCATCTATGAGTCATAGTTCACCAAGCTCCAAGCCAAAGCGACAGACAGCAGGAAGAAGCAATACCACCTTCAGATTAAATGTCCAGATCACTGGTTTCTCTGGTATGTCCTAGTGATGACCCCAAGTGGCTTATAAAAAACTGTATCCCCTTATCAAGGTCACTAACAGATGCAGCTGTGGTCTATGTGGAAATTAGAGACGTGAAGGTGCCAGGGAAGCCGCTGGGGTCCCCAACAGTTCAGGAAAGCGAGTTCCCTTCTACCTCTAAGGCCAGCGGGGAATGAATGAAAACTCAGGAATCCGATGCAGTTTTAAAAAGGGCTTTACTACCACAGGTTCCGATATACAATCCAAGAGCAAGGAAAACCTCCAGACTCTGGGTCCCCAGCTAGACCCAAGCCACATGAAAAAAAATGGCTGCCACCACGTGTTGAGGCCCAACAGAGAATGGAGAGGATGGAGAAGCAAAACGCCAAGGGAAGCCGAAATGGCAAAAAGGAGCTTCTTTCTTCCTGCAGCTTATTTTTAGCTAGAAATCCGCCCAAACTCCCCAGCCCAGCCCATTCTGGGCTGTGCTATCTAAAGATGAAAACAGGAAAATAGCTCTATAGAAATGTAGCAACTTTAGGAGACCTTCTGGCCGTTTACAAGGACCCAGAGCTAATTCAAAGCCTCCTAGCAGAGCTGGGAGGTGCTATAAGCTAAATGTAACTTCCCCTGGCAGGGAGGATCAAATGCCCTCAGGTAACTTATCCCAGCACCTGACCTAATGTCTTGAGCCAAGATCTGCCTGGAAATGCCTTTATAGGGTAGAGAAGGGGGTTTCTGAGATGGCATGTCTCTATACCAAAGACTATACTAATGCCAGTTAAATATTTCTCCAAGCCTTCACAAGAGTCTCGTCTACTTCACGTTAGTTTTGTATTTTCGTTGCCTTTGAGTTATCAGGGAGCCACGCTTGCTTGCTTGGAGGCAAACAGCATTTCTCTCTGGTCTAATTACTTAGAGATCCAACGTGGCCAGGCAAATATGCTGGTAAGATCTAGCTAGTCCCACGATGATTGTGGTAGCATGAGAGAATATTTATACCAGCCAGTACAGAATACATGGTCAGATAAACTGCCACATTTAAACTACCCCCTATCTACGAAGTGACCTGAAGGAGGCAATCCAGGGCAGATGCAAAGGCTCTTAGTCCTGCAACATGAGGGTACTCGGAACAGGCCTCCCTAAGGTTTGGGCTTCTTAAGCCAGGCCACTTTGGCATGTGGGTTGAGACCTTGTAGGCTACTGAGCCTACACTGAGAAACAATTGAGAAACAATTACCAAACCTTCAGCTACTTAGAAGAGTGAATATCAGAGGTATTGTCCATATTTCTGGTTATGAGCATCCTTGACCTTTCTCTGTGGTGGAGCAAACCTACAGTCATAGAATATCTGGCATCTTCATCCTGTAAGTCCATCTTTTTCTTCCTTGAAGGTTCAGCCCCTTATTCCACTCCTAAGAGAACTATCTGAATTATCTACAAATTCAAAACTTGTAACGCAATTATATTTTAGAAACTGTAAAATGAAAAAATATAAGCAGTCTAAGTGATACATTGAGTCAGTCAGGGGTATCACACATCCCAGATTGAGTTGTTGCACCTTACCTATAAAATATTTGTCATTTATTGCAAATATTCAATATTCTATGAGTGTTTTCAGGGAGAAAAAATACAATTTTGAAGGAATAGTATAGGAAATGTATAAGATTAAAGTCCTTTTAGCCTTTAAAATAATTTTATATCTATAAGCCATTGTGTGCCAATGATTTGTAATCTCAAGATGTTGAATATTTGGGGGAAGAAATTCTACTTAAACATGAACACTGTCTGACTTACTTTAGAAATAAGAGCGCAGAAATCAATCCACAGACTCATGTTTCAACAATCTCTTGTCATTTTTTTTATTCATTCTACAGTTTATCAAGATGAGGGCTGGAAAAGAATAACAAATGTGCTTTCTGATCTATATAACCTCACCATGTTTTAATTACAACTAAAGAGGGCACAGTATAATGAAAATACTTTATTATAAATCAGAAATGACAAGGTTGAGTGAGTTAAGAGCTGTATGGGATACAGGCATTGAAAGATGCACGGGAGTAATTTTGGAAAATCCGCCATGTCTCTGGATGTGTTGTTGCAATAGATAAGACACTCCTGCTATTCATTAAAGCTGCTTAAATGAGTGCCATTAACTTGCTGCAAACAGTAGCTATTGCTTTATATATTCACAAAAGAATTAGGAATGATACTAATAAATCTTTCCTTAAAGTTAAATTAAAAAAATTATTTGACCAGTGTCTTAGATCTCCAACAACTCTCCTCTCGTAGACCAATATCTAAGCACATTAGCAGGCTTGTCACATAGTCATAGTGCTGTGGTAAAGAAGAAAAGAGTAGAGAAGAGCACATGGTCTGAAACAAGAGCTCAGAAATGCTAATTCCTTACTCTACCATTCATTTACTAGTACAATAACCTTGGCAAGTTGCTATTTCACATTCTGGACCTCATTCTCTTATTTTGAAAAGTGGAACTCCTCCTTGTTTCTCAGTGAAACTCCTCCTTGTTATTCAGATTTATTGAGTTATATGAAAACCGCTTCCAACAGTGTCTGACACGGGATAAGCTCTACATACACATCAGCTTGTTTGATGACAAGGGTTTATTTTCGAAGTGGTCCACCATTAATGCTTCATTTCTCCATCTTTCCAGCTGTGACACCACCAATACCACCAACTCCCAAGCCCAGTTGACTGAAGCAAACAAGATCTTACCTGGGCCTCCTGCTTCCAGCAGAGCTCAGTACAAATCTCTAGTTCAAAAATAATCACTTCTATTTATATTTCACACTACCCAATAGGCATTGCTATCATATCACCTACTATATTTTATAAGTTATTTACACTTAGGTTGAGTAAGCAAAACATATATACACATCTTAAAACTAACCTCAGACATCTACACAATGGAATAGTTTGCAGCTTATATTAGGAAAAATGAAGTCATGAAATTTGCCTATAAATGGATGAACACGGAGAGTATCATTCTGAGTGAAATGAGTCAGAAGGAAACGGACAGATATAGAATGAATGCACTCATGTTTAGCATATCAAAAAATTGTATGAGACTAATATCCAAAGCCAGGAAAAACAGGGGCCAGGAGAACTTGTCAATGGTTAGAATCTATCACAAGTGTGTGTGTGGGGAGAAGGGGCAGAGGGTAGATAAGACAGAGAAGGGACCAGTTTGACAATAATACTTGAAATCTTAATGCTAGACTAGAACTGAGTAAAGTAGATAAAGGGATATACATGTCAGTATTAAAAACCACAATGAACAAAAGGAGAGAGAGAGAGAGAGAGAGAGAAGAGAGAGAGAGAAGAAAAGTACCTGCCATGGAGGTAAGTTGTATGTGGGGGGGTGAACTTGATACAATGGAAATGTGCACTGGTAGAAGGATAGGTGTTGAAATACTGTATGACGAAACCTGATAATAAACAGTTTTGTAATGGTCTATATCACAATGATTCAATTTTAAAAAATTACTGCAGAAGCCAACTTAAACTAGAAATTATTTTTACAAAATCCCTTGGTAGGCAAATATTGGTAGAAAAGAGGGATCCAAAACACTCTGTAAGAAGAGAAAGAATGTGAGATCCGGGACGGAGCAATAGTACAGCAGGTAGGGCATTTGCCTTGCACCCAGTAACCCGGGTTCGATCCCCAGCATCCCATATGGTCCCCCCAGCACCTCCAGAAGTAATTCCTGAGTGCAGAGCCAGGCGTAACCCTTTGAGCATCTTCTGGGTGTGACCCAAAAAGTAAAAAAAAAGAGAGAGAGAGAGAGAGAGAGAGAGATCCAAGCTACTCAGCATGAGATGAATATATTTATACTGCTGAGGATTGGAGAAAACTATCAAAAATAACTCGGGTGGGTATCAGAGAAATTGGAAGGTGCTAGTGTTCATTCTGTGCACGTAGCTAATTCCAGTTCCATTCCAGGCTCCACATGATCCTTCAGCATCACTGGGTACAGAGGAAGATGCCCAAGCTCTGCATGAGTGGTTCAAATCATCGCAACACCACAGAACCCTCATATTGAAATGACAGACTAGTTGGCCAAGAATCACTGGGAAAAACTCCCAAAGGTCTCCTGAGTATCACTTGGCAGTCTCCTCAAATAAATAACAAATAAATAAGGAGAAGGCATTTACTTCTTAATTTGAAAATTATATTTCAGCTTTAAGTAAAAAATACCTAATGACAGATTCCTAATATGAGGACTGGTGGACATTTAAAATAAGAATCATCCAGTTTTGAGCTGCCTATCACAGATAGGTCTGAGCAGTCATAGTAAGTTCAGAGTGAAAGTGAAAAGCTGGAAAACAATCTTATAGATAAATAATTCCCTTAAGACAGCTGGCATGGCCATATAGACTTGCATAGACTTCTAATTAAAAAGGCTATGAGTGAGGCTGGAGCTATAGCACAGCGGGTAAGGCATTTGCCTTGCACACGGCAGACCCGGGTTCGATCCCCATCATCCCATATGGTCCCCCGAGCACCACCAGGTGTAATTCCTGAGTGAAAAGCCAGGAGTAACCCTGAGCATTGCTGGGTGTGACCAAAAAGCAAAAAAAAAAAAGGGCTATAAGTAACAGTTGTGGTCATTACTTAATGCTTAATGATAAAGGGATAAATACATCAAGAAGAACTTAATCTCCTAAACATATGTGCTTCTACTGATGGTCTGATGGTCGGTTAAAATTTTAAAACAAGTCACAGTAGACCTGAAAAAAAGATAGTGAAAGCAACACAATAGTATATTTTAACATTCCTTTTTTGATGGCTAGATAGATCAATTAAGCAAAATCCAACAAGGAAACATTGTTCTTTAAGGAATATAAGGAAGAAATGGGCCTAGAGGACAAATATAGAGCCCTTCATCCCCCAAAAGTTGAATACACATTCTCTTCAGTGCACATGAGACTTTCTTGAAGATCACCTGCAGAGTCATAAAACATATCTCCATAAAACTTAAAAAGAATCAGACATATTTAAATTCAGGTTGGTTGTTTGCATTTTTGAGACAGGAAAAAGATCGAAAATTTAAAGTCAACACACACACACACACACACACAGAGTTTGTGAAGAAAGATTTGGGACCAAATCAAAAACAAGAAACTCCTTTCTAAGTAGACATTGAGATGAAGCAGAGGGAAGAGAAGAGTCATGGGAAATGAAACCAATTTGAACTTTAAAGAATGGGGCTTACAGCATAAAGCCAGAATGAAAATATTTAACCTTTAGGAATCTGAAGAAATCTTGATCATGAGATTGGGCTTCTCGGAATATACACAGTGAGTGGCTTAAAGACTGGATTTTTTAAATCCCAGCATCTAAGTATGTTGACTCAAATTCTCATCCAGGAATCAGACAACAGTGACTGTAACATTTACTGAAGGAAATCAGTGACAGAGTATGGAAAGGAGTTGGAGAATATGGTGAAAGTAAGAAGGTATGTTCCTCTTCAAGAGAGAGAGAGATATTGGATCACACCACAAGTTGAACTCCTATGGAAAGAGGGGGTAGAGAGGAAAGTTGGATTTAAAAAAATAAAAGAGCCTCAGCTTGCAGGGAGTTCTGAAAAAGATCCAGCCAGATGGATGAAAGTGCTTGGGTGGAAGTCGCTCTTGGAGTTCTGCATTCCACAGCCAGACACATTTCCCTCACTATGCTCCTAATAGATAACTAAGAAAATAGTGTTACCAGCCTTATTTTGTCACGTAAAACAGTAATTTCTAGCGGGGGGGGGTTGCTCGTACAGGTTTTCATTAGATATACAGAAAACAATGTTTCTGGAAGCACTGAATACAATACCCAAGATATGGAAACAACCCAAATGTAAAAGGACAGATGGACAGATAGAGCAGTTATGGCACAAAATACTACACAACTTTAAGAAAAGATGAAATCTTGCAGTTTGCTACAACTTGAATGGGCCTGGAGAATATTGTGTTGAGCAAAGTAAGTCCGATGTAGAGAATAAAAACCCAATGATCTCACTCATCTGTGGTATGTATAACTATAAGAGGAGGAGACAGACACTATCAAATGACGATGACCCTTTAGCCCTAGAATATGAAACTGAGACTCTCAAGTGGAAAGGGTGTTTGTGGGGGAAAGTGGTAATGATTTAGTGAGTTGGATGTAACATAATGGCTCTGGTAAATAATCTTAGACAACCTAATACTTAATTATTTAGAACATAGTGTTTGCTAAGGAGGCAAAAGTGACCCTGAGACTTGGATGGAAAAGCACTAACACTGGTGGTGGGTTAATGTTGGAACATTGTAAACCTTAAGCTCTTTTACTTACAGAACCACGCACCAAGATGTCTAAGTAGAAATAACATTTCTAATAAATTGACCAGTTTGGAATTGGAATAATGCATTTCCAGGGCAAGGTGGTCCTAGATCCAAGGACTCCAGTGATAGGCTCTCAGTCAACCATGTGCCCAGAGAAGGGCCGGACTGGCACGTTTTCACTTTCACCACCCAGGGCTATCTCAACTGATAGGAATGAGATCCAATTTATAAGTTGACACTCAACAAATGTTAGTTGAATTAATAAATCAGTCTCTCCTGTATACCAAATATTCATCCTAAACAACTGAAATCAAAGGCTGTGCACAAAGAATCTATCATACTCTTTTTTTCTTTGTTTTTCTTATTATTTCTTAACAAAGTTGATGAAAATATTCTTTAGATGGGTCTGGAATGCAGCACAATAGTGAATGCTTTGCCTATTCAAGGCCCTGATTTCAATCCCAGGCACCACTGAAATAAAAAAGTATTTAGAAGCACTACCATGTTTCCTCAAAAATTAAATAAAGAATTACCATGTATTGCAGTCATTCCATTTCTGTGCATACGCCCAGAAGGGTGAAAGCAAAGACTTCAACTGTCTTGATTCTGCTGTCTGCATTCTCTGTCTTGATTCTGCTGTATGTATTCTCAAGCAAAGAACAGCCCAACTCACACCAGGCTTTTTTTTTGGGGGGCAGGGGGAGAGGGGGGTGAAAAACATATCATTGACAGAAAAAATGGATAAACAATATGAAGCATATATACACACCATGGGGTATTATTCAGACACATGCCACAATACAATGAATCTTAAGGATATTATGCTAAATAAAAAAGCCGGTTATAAAAAGATAAACAACTGCTATTGCACTCATAGTCACTGTCACTGTCTGTCACTGTCTTCCCGTTCATCATCGACTTGCTCGAGCGGGCCCCAGTAACATCTCCATATGTCCTGTCTCATGCTAGGAGAGCCCAAGGGCATCTGCTTGCTCCAGGAACATAAAGAGCCTCAATCCATTCCATAATGAGGTCTATAATTGTTACTGGTATTTGGCATATCATATACAACACTGGTAGCTTGCCAGGCTCTGCCATGCAGGTAGCATACTCTTGTAGTCATCTCTAAGTCCAGCATTTATTGATGAACTGCGCGCCACAAGCGGCCACATGAGCTGGGCTGTGATAGGCTGGTCTGCTGGGTGGAGTTCTGACGAGAGAGAAGTCGGATGTGGAAAATGGAGGCCCCTCATGGAGTGGGGGGTCGTCTGGCTTGTTGCAAGGCTCTGCTGGGGTGGCGGGCCAGGGCTAGAAGCCGCCATCCCTCCTGGGCGTCTCGTGAGTGGCTGGGCACAGGGAGAGCAAGTAGCAGCTCTGCCCCCATGTCTGTGAGTCTCTATGCACTCATAGTAAATAATGAAAAGTCAAACTCAAAGACACAAGAATTGGAATGGGGTGGTGGGTCGAAGTAAGTATAGTGAGCAGGGCACTTGCCTTGTGCACTGTTGACCAGGTTGGATCCCCAGCACCCCATACGATTCCCCAAGCCCCACCAAGAGTTTGAGCACAGAGCCAGGAGTAAGCCCGATTGGGTGTAGCCACAAGACAAACATAATAAAGTTTAATGAAGAAATTTATGAACTAGAAGGAGAGGGAGATAGGAAAAATATTTAATGGATGCAGGTTTCAATTTTGGGAAAAGTAAAGGTTCTAGTGAAGGTTGCATTACAATGTGAATGTACCCAATGTTACTAAAATATGCCTCTTAAAAAGGCTAAAACAGTTCTTTTTGTTCTATGAATATTTTACTACAAAACAGAAATGATGTAAAGAGTATGTCTGATACAGAAAAGACTGAAAGTGATACCCCACTCTTTCATGTGCTCCTGTGCCACACGGCCCAGCTCACCCTGCTACATCCCCAGGGAGGTTGGCCCAGATCTTGGCTTCTCCCAGCCCTGACATTTGGCTTCTGGGCAGGTTCTGGGGTTTTCTCTAATGTGTTTCCTCCTGGAGTCAGCTTAAGGCAATTTCTCAGCCTCCATCTAGGAGGATCCTCTGAGACCACAAAGCTCAGGTCTTGGAAGTTTCTTAAATCAGACACTGTCCTTTAACCGCTTTACAGGGATTTCTCTGTTTAAACACAAAAATAGACTTGTTCTGCCTAGAAGTAGTCAGATATCTGTGAGTTCTTTTACTGAAAGACTTCTACCAGGATAACAGGGATGGAAAAAGAAAATCCAAGTATGCAACTCACTGATGTTTTGGCAAAGGAAAGGCAAGGTGGCTGGACCTCAGGTGAGGTCACATTCTCTGTTAGTAACAAAGAGAATAAAAGGAGGAGGGACACAGGAGACAAACAGTGACCTGCCTGACACCAACTTCCTTCTCTTCCATTTGCTCATGCTTCTGACCCTCAATCAGAAGAATCCGACCCACTTTCAGTCGACTCAGCTTCTGACACTAAGTAACTGCAGCTACCTTGCTATCGTCCCTCTTACCTATCTGCCCACTGATCATACTAGAAATCCAGATCATCAGGACTCCCAAAGTGTGGACTCAAGAAGAACGAGCCCAGAGAGTGTTGCACGAGGTAAGATATCAATAGATTTGAGGACACCGACCATCCATACTTATGTAGTTGGTGCCATAAATTATTGAGAAATCCAAGGGAAGGGAGATACAGGGGTAGGATATTCAAACATAGGATGTCAAAATTCTGGCTGCTCCCTACAATGTCATTGTGAGACACTTGGATTGCTGGTCCCCCTCTGCTGCACAGAGCTTTCCTCACTGGTATCAGTATAAATAAGCCCTGTGTGCATGAAAGCATTCTTCTTCTTCTGAACACCAAAAAGCAATTCTAAATAATTCAGGGAGGGGAAAAAAAAAGTTATTCAAAAGTCTGAGTTCATGCACAGGAATTTTAGAAGAGTCCTTCACTTCAGAAGGCTTGTGAGGAAGTAGAAACATACCAAATCACATTCAACGGTCCCAGTGGTTATAGAGACATGGGTCTACAATTCAACCCTATCAAATGGGCACCCTATAAAGCCTCTAGAAACAAATGTTTTTATCAGTATATTAGCCCAAATGGTCTCAGCACTTCAGCGTCACAAGATTCCAGCTGAAAATCTGTTTAGTGAGAACTAGATCACATGCGTGTAACTTATCTAGGAAGAGGTTTGCTGAAACTATAGGAATTGAGGAATTCTCCAATCATGGCTCCAAAGCCAATAGATTGCAATAACATGTATCCTGAATACACTGATGCCGCCATACATGTTCAGCTATGCTCGCTGCTCTACAGCAAAGCTGCAACTCAAGCTTTACAAACTAGCAAATTAGATTCTGTTTTTGCTAACTAGAAGAGGAAGAACATTTATGATAGCACAGTGGGTAGGGTGTTTGCTTTGCACATGGCTGACCCGGGTCCGATGCCCGGCATTCCATATGGTCCCCCTGAGCACCGCCAGGAGTAACCCCTGAGCATCTCCAGGTGTGACCCAAAAAAGAAATAAAACCTGTTAGTAGAAAAAAAATACCCTCTGCCTTTGGGTCTTCTAGGACCATGATTCAAAGATCTCTACCAGTGGGCCCAATTTTCCTTCATAGCATTTCTTCAACTTCCTTCAAAAACATTCTCTCCTACCCTATCTACAGCGGTGGGCTCCTGATTGTCATTCTGAGACCCAGCACATGACATCTTAAGCATTGCTTCTCATTTCATGCCCCTGCAGGACTTCTGTCATCCATTCTGCCTCTTAAGGTGTGAATAGTAAAACAAACAATTCTGGACCAATACTCATTATCTTCCATGACCTGCTAGAGTGAAGGACATTTTTTCTTCAATGTTAACATAAATTATAATAGTCTTTACCTTCATAATTCACTAGTCTGTTCCTATCCACCAGTGTCAATCCATCAGATATTATGTGACATCACTTAATCATTGTTTAAATTCAAATTTTTACTATTTATATATTTACTACTTATATTTATTTTTACTATTTACCTTCAGTCCTAAATGTCATAGCTCCCAGATTTGTTCTCTACTAAAAGAAAACAGTCGAAGAATTTCCCACTTCTACAAAACATTTTGTCTTAACGTGTAGAATGACTCTGCAGAAGAAAACTTGTCTCCAGCATTACTTGAGGGGATTTTGGAAAGCATTTACCATATTTCTACTCATCTTCATTTTGAGAGTTAACTCGGGTAAAGCAGGTTAGAGACACCCCTTCCTCTTCTTGGCACAGAAATACACAGTGAAACATCTCATAAATTCATAAGGTTTTATAAAGTAATCAAACATTTCCTTATATCTTCATTAAGGACTATAGTCATAATATCAGGGACATATCTGAGAACTCCCAATGCCTACATTTTTTTACAAAATACTGAGTGTCAAGGTGAAACATCACTAACAAAGCAACTAGAAGAAAAGATAAACATAGGGGACTACATGAAACTAAAAAGCTCCTGCACTAAGATACAAAAGCAGTCCACAGAATGGGAAAGAATATTCACCCAATACCCATCTGATAAGGGGTAAATATCCAGGATATATCAGGCACTGGTAGAACTTTACAAGAAGAAAACAAACAACCCCATCAAAAAATGGGGAGAAGAAATGAACAAAAACTTCAGCAAGGAAGAAATTCGAATGGCCAAAACACATATGAAAAAAATGCTCATCATCACTAATCACCAGAGAGATGCAAATCAAAACAACAATGAGATATCACTTTACACCACAGAGACTGGCACATATTCAAAAGAGCAAGAACAACAAGTGTTGGTGTGGATGTGGGGAAAAGGGGACACTCATCCATTGTTGGTGGGAATGCCAGCTGGTACAGCCTTTCTGGAAAACAATATGGACATTCCTCCAAAGACTAGAAATTGAACTCCCATTTGACCCAGCCATACCACTCCTGGGAATCTACTCTGGGAAACCAATAATACACAGCGGAAACACCATCCCTACTTTTATGTTCATAGCAGCATTATTCACAATAGCCAGAATCTAGAAGCAACCAGAGTGCCCGAAAATCGATGACTGGATAAAGAAGCTTTGGTACATCTACACAATGGAATACTATACAGCTGTTAGGAAAAATGAAATCATAAAATTTGCCTATAAATGGATGGACATGGAGAAGATTATGTTGAGTAAAATTAGCCAGAAAGAGAGAGACAGATACAGAATGACTGCATTTATTTGCATGACATAAATATATAGGTACATATTATGATACCAATATCCAAGGTCAAGTGAAACATGTATCAGGAGGTCTTGTCAAAGGTGGAAATTATCACAAACATGTGGAAGTCAGAGGCTAGATAAGACAGAAAATGAAACAGTGTGCTAACAATTGTTGAGGGTACTAATGCCAACCTAGAACTGAGCATTAAATAGAGGCAAAAAGATACACATGACAACTCTTTAACATATGTTCTGTAATCCATAGTCTGGAAGGGAAGGAAAAGAGAAAGAGAGAGAAAGGGAAAGAAATAAAGAACCTGCCATGGAGGAGGGCTGGGGGAGAGGAGAGGGAACCGGGGATGTTGGTGGTGGGAGATGGGCACTGGTGGAGGGATGGGTGCTGGAACACTGTATGACCAAAACCCAAATATGAACTTTTTCATTGTATATCTTTTACAATTGTATAATTATAGAAATAAAAAAAAAAAAGATAATCCTACCTAAACTACTAAATAGTTTCAATGCAATCCCTATCCAACTTCAGATGATATACTTCAAGGACTTTTAGAACAGTCAATAATAAAGTTTTTATTAAATCACAATAAAACTTTTTAAAAAAAAAAAAAAGAAAAAAAAGAAATAGTACAATGGGGAGGGTGTTTGCTTGCACACAGCCAACCAAGATTCCTTCCCTAGCACCCGATATGCTCCCTGAGCACCACCAAGAGTGAACGTTGAGTACAGGCCAAGAGCAAGTTCAGAGCTCACAGCCAGCTATGCTCTGGTTTTAGAGCTATGCGTTAAAACTAAAAAAAAAAGAAAAGAACAGAAAAGAAAAGAAAAGAAAAAGAAAATACTGAGAATTGCCTAGATATCTCTCCTAGATATAAAATACTCATATATGTATAACAAGAACTTAAATATCATGGCTAACAGTTTTGAGTAATTCAAATCAAAACCCCCATTGATGTTCTTCTTTTTTACTCTATCACAACCAAGGAGGCATTTTTCAGTTTCCTCATTCTAGGTGCTTGCCTGATTTTCTTATCAGAAAATTTGGTTGAATTTATTTTTAATACCTCAATGTTTACTATCTAAGATGGTAAGCTTCTAAATATCGGAGTCTGTTCACCAAAAGTCAATTTCACATAATATTAAGATTTTTCTGGTAGTATTTCATAGGAAGCATTTAGGTATACATTTACAAAAAAAACACACTGTTGAAAGGCTGTTGCAAATACTATTGAGAATCTTCCAGTAGAATTCTAAAGGAAACACATGGGGCAGGCAAAATTCACTCAGAGCACCATGGTGAAATCCAATTTTAAATAATATTAAAAATCTATTAATTATTTGTCAATTTATGTTAAAATAGTAAAACTTCAATAAGCATTAGCCTTCCCTCTCACTGAGAAAAACACAAAATTCTAGAAAATCCATTTGGGTGAACATGACTATGGGGATTTTGCGCCTTCTGACTTGAGAATATGAAAAATTTCTTCTAAATTTTGTCCTATAAAATGCTTTGCCTCTCCTAAATAATGAAAAGTATTTTATAAACACTGAATACTAGTCATGTTTCTCTTTTTACTTTTACTACTAAAAAACTGGGTGCTAATTTGCAGATAAACTATATGTGGATTCTCTTAACTACAGCTAGAATAAAAATCTTCAGAATTTTACCAGCTGGTATACATTTATCTAAGCATAGCCTCTCAGCTCCTAATTCATCTTTTTTTTTTTAATTTCTCTGTGAAAATGTCTCTGGGCTTTTGAAATATTCTTCCTTCATCAGCTGACATGAGGTAAACTATTGCTCAAACAGAGCTTGGGAGAGACATTTCTGAAAAGACTTTTGTCTCCTGGACCTGGTGCTTTTTCTCCCAGTTCCTGCAGGACTCTCAGCTTCTCTATGGTCTTCTATGGGGTCTTTCATGGGGTCTTCTATGGGGTCTTCTCTAGTACCTGTGGCACCTCCAAGTCCCAGATCCGAGACAGCTTCTCCAGCGGCCAGTTCCTTTGAGGCATACCGGTCAATGTCTCAAACAGCTTTCCAAACTCCCTCTTGAGCAGATTCTTAGCTTATCAAGTGGAATATTGCAGTAAATGTCTTTCTAATTTTCCAGTAAGCTCCTAAAGGCGATTTTTAGATCACTGTAAGGAAGAGCATCTCGATGACTTCCCTGCTCCCTGGTCCAGAATAGTCTCTCCAAAGAAGTCTCAGCTCTGGGGAGTTCCATGCCACTCCGTTTAACTCCTATGTAAGAATGGGTTTGATTATTTGTTTTGTTTTGTTTAATTTCTGCTATTTCAGTGTTCTGGAAAGTTCTATTGGCTTCTTCCCAAACAACACCTTACTGCTTGAATCTCTGTTATAGACAATATGTTCATATTTTGATGTTACCCTTCCCAGAATCAGATTACTATGGGCTTCTCTCACATGACTCATACACTTAGCATTTGCACAGTTTTCACTCTCTCTCTCTCTCTCTCTCTCTCTCTCTCTCTCTCTCTCTCTCTCTCTCTCTCTCTCTCTCTTTCTCTGAAATTTACTCCTGAGCATTGTTCCTTGGTTCTAGTATATGCAAAATTTAGAGTTCAAAGTAGTATGTATCTACTTTCTTTAGTCAATTTTAAACTTATATTTAAAGAGTGGTATTTAAAGTCTTTTTATTGAAACACATATGCAAATAAGGGCCAGGTTATTTAACTCAATGTGCACTGAACCCAACAAAGAACCAGGCTCAAAACTATGAGCCAGATACTTTAGTTTGTTTTTTGAGCCACACTCAGCAGTACTCAAGGCTAAGCCTAACCCTGCACTCAAGAATAACTCCAGGCAGGGGGCACAGGGAACACACAGCGAGTCAGGGATCAAACTTGGGTGAGCTGTGCACAAGGCTATGTGCAAGCACATTACTCCTTGAACTATATTTTCAGTCCAGACCACTTAGTTTTGATGTAGTTGCTGGTCTTTTCATCCAGGGAAGATTTTCTGACAACTATATAGAACCATAAAACTATTAGCGATTATGGCAAACAATAACAAAATTATCAAAAAAGACCCCAAAATAGCAGTTTATCAGTCTGCTTCTCAAATCAAAATTTTCTTTTCCTAGACATTTTCTAAAATTCATGTGACCTGCCCAGGCCAGGAACTGACACAAGCAATATATAACACAGAGAAAAGAATGGAAAGAGGAAAATTGTGATGAACTGCAAACTAGTGTAACAAAGCAGAGGATGGAAATTTCAGATGACCATAAGAGAGGCCACTAAACACTGTGATGGCAAAGTCTCTCTTTAGAGGTAAAGTCTCTCTGGTAGTAACTATTTCAGTTACCAAAAGGAGAAGGGAGTGAGGAGGAGGAAATAAGCAGAAGGCTTTTATTAATGATGGATGGCAATGGAACTCTGGAGGGGGAATGACAAACATTACGCACATATTAGGCATGGCATGAAACCTCTGAAATTCTTTAATATTGTAAACCAGGGCTAGTAGAAAGCGCAACACATGCCTAGAATGAATGCCACCCTAATTCAATTCCCGGGGCCACATAGTCACTCCCAAGAATCCTGATGCAGTTTGGGGACAACTCCAACCTCTAAAACCATTGAGTGTGGCCCTAAGGCCCCCAGCATCACCCAAGTGAACCTGGTATACCAGAGACTGCAGGGCCATGAGCAGCTTCTCATCCTCAAGCCCTTGAGTTGACCAAGTTGTCCAAGAATTACTGATGGGGCTCTAGGACCCCCCCAAGTATCATTTGGGAACGCCCATTTCTAGGAAAAAACCTAAACCAATAATAAATCAAGGGATGGGGAAGCAGTTAAGTTTCAACCAAATTTCCAGAGTGGCACCAAAGTGAAACTTCACAAATCAACCACCAATTAATTCCATTCCTACTGTGCAGGGAATTGAAAGCTCTGATGAGAAAAGGAACAAAATTTTGGTTTCTGCTGCATACAAATTGAGTGCCTTGGAGCAATCCTTTAACCTGAGTGTCATATAATACCTGCTCCAGGTTGCCTTGAGGATAAAATAAAAAAAGGGATTTTTAAAATCTAGGATCAGGGATTTGAATGCCTGATCCAAGAGCTGGGTCAGAGTAGACAGTCCCAGCAAGTGGTATTATTTCCCCCTTTGCATTAGTTTCCTATAACAAAGCACCCCACACAGTGTGACTCAGAACAAAGGATACTGCTTCACAGTTCTGCATCCAAACAGTCCAAAGTCAAGGTGTTGATTTGACCAAGCTTCCTCTGAAACCTAGAGAAGAAAATTTCTTTTCCTCACTTGCTCCGTCTTCTGATAGTTCTGACGTAGGTGGGCCCCCACGGGTGTTTTATGTGAGGCGGGAAGGAGAGAGAGAGAGAGATGGTCACTTTTCCCCCAGTGCCTCTGCCACCTGGGACCCGCTGGGCAGGCTTAGGACTGATAAAGTCTGCGATGAGCCCCCTGCATGGCATGGGCCTGAGCCCCACAAGCTCCACGAGGTGGCCGTCAAGCCACACCTGACGTCAGCCTTATTTCTAGGCACGGGAGTTGATCCCCACCACCGAGATTTCTCGGGAGCCTCAGACTCAGGCTGGAGTGAGGAATTGCTCTTTGCAGGAAAGGAAAGTCAGTTCTAGGCCTTACCCAGGGTTGTCTCAGAGTCCTCGTCTTCCCTCGCAGAAAAAGAATTTTCAGGAGTAGATAAGCAGTGAAGTAAAACAGATTTTACTATGGAGGTTTTAGGATGGGGCGGGGGGGAGAGGAGGGCAAGAGAGAGGGAGGGAGGGAGGGAGGGAGGGAGGGAGGGAGGGAGGGGGGGAGGGAGGGAGAGAGGGAGGGAGGGAGGGACGGAGAGAGAGAAAAAGAGAGAGAACACATCTCAAGAGGGGAGATGCGGGTGACACATGCGCTTGAGCCCTGCAGGTGCTTAGCCACGTGGTCCCAGGCAGCACACGGACTCCGGCCACATACATAGGCCTTCCCTTGGTCAGGATGGCTTTTATAGGCTTCTTCCCAAGCTACTCCCATATGGAGCTTCAACGTAGGTTAAAATCTGTTGCTAGAGCCATTGCCACAGGGAATAGATATTGGGAGTGGCCAAGGGCCCAAATTTCCTCTTTTTATAAGACTATTAGCCATTGAATTGGCATTCACCTGTTATTTTATTTTACCTGGTTAACTCTTCAAATACTCCATTCCGAAATAAGGTCCTAGAGATTAGGGCAGCAGCATATTTCAGGAGAACAATTTAACCCCCCCCTTTCAGTTTTCTGACTAGGGAAACGCATCCTAACACCCTTCCTCTATGTCTACATTAAAGTCCAAGTACTTGCCAAGATTTAAGATTATTTATCCTTTTTGTCTTCACACTTTTGTATGAATTCAGAAGCAGGATCCCTAGGGGAACTGGGCTCCCTTGGGGAACAAAATCATAAATAAAGGAAGGAACAGACACGGTGCACAAGATGTGAGCAAGACACATCAACATAGTCTTCAACCAAACTAAGCCCAGAAAAACTAGGAAATTGAGAGGAGACCCAAGTTTCATAGTAAGTCAAAAGTGTTGGGCAAAATGGATTTGCAAGTAAGTATTCTCTTTGTAGATCCCTACTACAAGTACATTTCTTTCACCCCACACTAAAACTCCACAGGAGAAAAGAAGAGACAGATGACCTATGTGAGTCCATTGTAGACAGCACCGTGCACTTTACCTGTGCCTATGGATTCAAAGGAAGCTGCACCGCACCCATCTCACTCTCAAACTCTTGTCATTCACACCAGAACTTCCCAATTTCCTCCTACATTTGAAAAAAAAGCAGAACACATCCTGGGGAGAAATGCATTAGGCCCTTATTGCATATACATATATTTTTCTCTAGTTCATATAAATCTTCTCTACTTTAATGAAGTATAAAAATACAGTATGATTGATACATATATATTGTGCAAAATATGTGTTGAGGGTCTGAATATATATATATACATATGTATATATGTACATATATATGTATATCTATACATATATATGTGTGTGTACACACACACACACATACCACACATCCACACATCCATGAGCACGAGACAGTGGACTTCCTGCTGGTGACTATCATCAGCTATCCAGGGGATAAACCCAATTACAGTCATGTAGGTTGTCTTGTTCTCTGCTATTATGCCAGAGATGTCAAATCCCTAGAGTTAAAATGTAAACTTGACCCTTAACCAATATATGAGTGTGCAGGTTCCCTTATCCATGACCTTTTCCTCCAATGCATGAATCATTGTACCTAAAAATCACTAAGAACTTCTCATCTTTGATGTCTAGTGTTAAAAGGCAAGGCAAAATACTAGTTAATAGTATTAATAGTTATAAAATTTATGGTACATTGTATCAGACAATACATTCTAAATAAAGGTATTCTTATGATTCATCTTGTAAACAGAGGATGTAAGCTTATGGAATTGAAAAATACAGCACAATACTTAAGTATATATTTTCATATTATTTTCCTAAATGTTATCTAATTAAATAAAGTATATAATACAATATTTTACATATATTTATATTTATATTTAATATATAAACATATATACACATATATAATACAAAATATGTGTTGAAGGCTAGAGAGATAGTATAGGGGCTAATACTCTTGCCTTGCATGTGGCTGACCCCAGTTCGAATACGAACACCTTATATGGTCTCCCAAACATGATGAGGAATTACTCCTGAGCACAGAGCTGGGAGGAAGCCCTGAGAACCATTAATTTGATACCCCCCAAAAATATCAATTCATTGATGAATGTTTAATTACTTAGTATTCTATCCTGCTGATAAGTCAATAATTCCCTTATTGTTCTATGTGTTCTTTACTTTTGATATTTTTAGCAAGGTTCTGAATACTGGTTACATTTTGGAAGAGTCAAATATTAATGTAGGGGTAAAGTGGCCAAGCACATGCATCACAGGTCTGAGGCTCTGGGTTTAATCGCTATCACTACCACTATCTTCCCGTTCATCATCTATTTGCTAGAGCGGGCACCAGTAATATATCCATATGTCCTGTCTCATGGTAGTAGAACTCAAAGGCATCCTCTTGCTCCAGGAAAATAAAGAGCCTCAAACCATTATATAAGGTCATGGGAATAACCTAATATAAATGTTACTGGCATTTGGCATATCAAATACGACACGACCAGCTTGCCAGGCTTGCCGTGCGGGTGGCATACTCTTGTAGTCACCTCCGAATAAAGCATTTATTGATGAACCACGCGGCTGCTAGCAGCGCGCGAGCAGGCTGTGATAGTCTGGTCTGCTAAGTGGAGTTGTGATGAGAGGGAAGTCCGGATGTGGAAGATGGAGGCCCCCATGGTGTCAGGGGGTCATCTGGCTTGTTGTGAGGCTCTGCTGGGGTGGCAGGCCAGGGCTACAACCCGCCATGCCTCCTGGGTGTCTCATGAGCGGCTGGGCACAGGGAGAGCAAGGAGCAGCTCTGCCCCATGTCTGAGAGTCTCTGGTTCAGCATACCTGGTATGCTGAACCAGAGTTTAATTGCTAGCATCAAAAATATTTCTAAAGTATAAACCAGTTTTTATGTACAATGGTTTATGAGTCAATTGCAATGTGATATTGCCTCTATAAAGTGGATACAGAATAGTCCCAAGCATATCATGCTATTGTGAACTTAGTGACCAGTATAAGGTGGTTAGGTCAGTTCCTGGCATTGCATAAGTTCCCAGTAAATATTAACACCACCTTCATCATTATAACTATTCTTGTATCACTTGTCTTCCCGTTGATTATCGATTTGCTCAAGCAGGCACCAGTAAAATCTCCATATGTCCTGTCACATGCTAGTGTAGCCCAAGGGCATCTGCTAGCTCCAGGAACATAAAGAGCCTCAAACCATTCAATCAGGTCATGGGAGTCTCTTTCTAGCCCAGCCCAGCAGTCTTTTTCTAGCCCAGTCCAGGTACGCTGATCCAGAGATTCACATACACGGGCAGAGCTGCTACAGGCTCTCCCTGTGCCCAGCTGATCACGAGGCGCTCAGGAGGAAAGGTGGGTTCTAGGCCTGGCCCGCCACCCCAACAAAGCCTCACAAGAAGCTAGAGGAACCCCCCACACCATGAGGACCACCATTTTCCACATCCGGACTCCCTCTCGTCAGACCTTCACCCAGCAGAAGAGCTGATCACAGCCCGGCTCAGTAAGGCCACGTTGCGGCCATGCAGTTCATCAATAAATGCTTGAGATTATAACTTGTTAGTGACTGACAATACCCACAATCCAATGAGAGAGGAGAATGGCCTAAAGGACTAAGAAGCAAAAGCCCAAAAGGGAGAATCTCAGGAGGAACAATTGGTGACAGAGAGAAGAGTGCAGAACCAGTTTTTCTCCGAGCACATGGGTCTACATAGAGCAACTTTACTGACACTGAGAATGACCCAGGAATGTGAGACTGCCCAGGGATTGCTGAGACCCAACCTGGAATTACAGCCACTTCCGGACTGAGCATGATTCTTCTAAGTGCATTGCTGTAACCAATGAGGCATGATAAAAGGCAGTGGGGAGAAATTTCCATAAACCAGAAAATAACTGTGTCCTGGAATCCCTGAAACAGTGAAATAAATAGGGAGCACGTGGCACAGGAATCTAGGTGTTCGGATTTCCAACAGGGACCCAGGGGAAACCTCAGAATCAAAAGGAGAGGCACAGTGCTACAACACAATTTTCTAAAGTGTGTTACAGGTGCGCCATGGGGGAGAAAAAAAAGATTCAAAAACTGGTTTCTAGGTTAAATGAACTAAAACATTTTCCTTCAGAATAAAATTTCTCAATCTCAAAGCCTAAATACTTTGTGAATCTCCAGAGGTGAATATCACACACAAAGTTTCTCAAACACATTTGATCAAAGAAGATGGTTTTTTAACAGAGTATTCAGAGACTAGAGTCCACCTGAGAAGGCTAGAGTTGATGATAAATGTTAAAGAAAGTGCTTTAGGGCAGAACCCCGAAACGTAAAAGGTCCCAGCTTCAGGCTCTGGATACAAAGGGCTAAAAAGCTCTGGGGCTGAGTGCTGTAACCAGGCATGGATTACACATGTACAATTGTGCATCAGAGATATCGCAGCTCGGCCCCAATCTACCATAATAAAAGTAAATAGAGTAATAAAGGAAGTCACACAAATGTCTTGATTTCTCAGTAGCTAAAAAATGTTTTATATTTACACTATATCACAGTATATTAAGTGTTTGAGAGTATTATTTCCTGAAAAAACATGTGCAAACCTTAATTTAAAACATGATTGCTAACAAAAAAGACAAATCATCACCTGAAACCTCAGCAAAGCATCGGCTTTTGGCTGAGAGTTTTGCCTTGATTTTGATGGCTGCTAAGTGACCGGGAACAATGCTTGCTGAAAGCTGGGCTCACTGTGGCAATTTCTACTTGTTTGTTTGGAGGCCACACTGGTTGTGCCCAGGGTTTCTCCTACCTCTGAGCTAAGGAATCATTCCTGGTGGTGATGGGAGGCCATATGGGATGCTGAGAATAGAACCCCTGTTGGGCACATGGCTATACTATCACACTGGGTCATCTAATTATTCCTTTCTTTTTAAAAAATTTTATTTAAACACCATGATTTACAAAGTACAAAGCTCCTTACAATAGACTTGTTAGAAAGATTCATCATTCGACACCAATCCCACCACCAGTGTGTCCCCACCACTACCAAAGACCCTCATTTCCCATCTGCAGCCCATCCCCATGCCTGCTCCCTTAGCTGGTACTAATTATATTGGCCATTGAAGCCCATATGTGGGAATGGTAATTATAAAGTCATGACTTATTTTCTGGCTTGTTAGGTGCGAATCTGGCTGATTTCTGTACTTGCACTCACTTTCTGCTAGTCAACCCCATTCCCTTACCACTGCACCTATGGACAACAATTATTTTTGAACCCACTGTATAGGAAATTATGTTCATGAAAAATGAAATAGTTCCAGAAGCCCCATTCACTCTCAATGGAATGAAAATCTCTGAATGCAGCAGTTATGTGTACCTTGGTCGAGAAGTCAACATGATGAGCAACCTAAAACCTGAGCTGCGCAGGAGGAAGAGAGTGGCATGGAATGTCTTCAAAAGCAGCAAAGAAATAGCGAAAAAGACAAAGAACCTCCGACTCTGGGCACATCTCTTCGACTCCACAGTTCTCCCTGCATTAACATATGTCTCAGAGACCTGGGTCCTATGAAAGCAGGATGAGAATGCTATTCGGGTCTCCCAAAGAGGAATCGAAAGAGCTATGCTTAGAATATCACGCCTCACTCAAGTGAGAAAAGGAATCCAGAGTTCCGACCTCTGTCACCGTTCCAGAGTCAGGGACGCTGTCTCGCTTTGCCAAGACGTCAAAAATCAGATGTGCTGGACATGTAATGAGATTTGGAGATGACTGCTAGACTAGAGTCGTTACCGACTGGATCCCACCAGTCCATGTTTCAAAAAAATTTTTTTTTTATCTACACTTCCATTTCCAGAAATGAATGTGCTGACCAAGCCTGGCCCCTCAGGGCAGCTCCTTATCCTGGCCACAATAAAGCCAACTTGAGGGCACCAACTGATTCTCTAGACCACAAGCTGGAGTTTTCAGGTACAGGAAGAGAGAAGAGGAAGGAGGAAAGAAGAATCTGCATTGTGTTACTAAACAAGCGAAATGAGAGTGCATTGTCTTGAGATGCTAAGACAGAAAGCCCTGCCTGATGACATCCGCTGAATCATCCCTGAACGCCACTTCATCCCCCCACCTCCCAACATGCCATTTATATGAACTAATAAATATCCTCTTCTGTTGAAACAAACCTGGAACTGAAGGAGTGCTGAATAATTTAGACATCAATCTTGGGATTCCCAGGGTGGCTGTGAAGCTCAATTAAGAGGCTCGTGTGTTAATGCTGAGTCTACACTCGAAAGAGAAAACACAATTGTGCACAGACGCTAATGATGATGATACAGGCTAGGAACTAGCCGTACCTGACCACTGACGCATGTGAGTTGTGCCCCCAAAAGACCCCAGAGACCTCAAATAATTCCTTCCACCTGCTACCTGCTTCCTGCAATGCCATCCCAGAGCATCTGTGATGTTGGCAGGGGGTAGGAGGGGGGAGGGCAGAACGGCAGAGCTTTCTGAGAGCATAATGAGTCTAATCAATCCTCTTCTCTGGAAAAAGAAGCTGAAATACTTTCCTGTGATTGTAGGGGTTTACACACACCCTGAAGCCTCAAATAAACACCTTTCCTAAGGATCTCAGGACCCCATGGTCTCACTGTAGGTAGAACAGAGTCACTGGCCACGTTCCATAAAGATGCCAATCTCTCAGAGGACTGTGGGTGGAAAGGAAGTCGAAAGGGAATCAATGCAAGAAAGGAAGCTAGCCAGGATGCTGCAAAGATTTGAGCATCTGTATAAACTGCAGTCACACTCTCTCACCTGCCCTTTGTGGGATTTTTCAGCAAAAAAAGTTGGGGTGCCATATGGTTAGAGCACCCCCCTCCACATACACTTGGTTGGGTTTGGAATTAATCTGTGCCATATGGTTTAGATCCTGTTAATAGATCCCTGATTCATCCCTGGAGAGAGAAGTCGTCCAGCTCTTATTTAGTTATTCCCATCCTAACCTAAGTAAGTTAACATCTTAACCAGGAGTAATGGACGTGGGGGTGGAGGTATGATAAAAGAGAGAGATCTGTAAGGACACTTTGTCTGGCCTTTGTGAAGATCTAGTTCCTAAATGGGGCAATAAAGCCTAACCTTTTATACATTTTGCTAACTCATTGGGTATGACCTTCCCAACTATGGGAAGACCTTTTTTTTTTTAATAGCCAGGGTTTAGTGACCAAAAAAAAAAGAAAGATTGAATTTATAGTTGGCCTAAATAAAGAGCCCAGGGATTTGATAAATCCTCACCCATGTATTTTTGCCATCTTTAACATTTTTTATCAAACCTGCTTCCCGGCTGAAGCCGAACTGTTCCCCTCCGAGCCCACCACCCCTCCCACACGCCCACCACCAGGCCAGCCGCCAGCGCTGTGATGTAAGCAAGGCTGGAGCCTCCCACACAGCAGGGACTAGGTGGCAGGCAGCTCAGCTTGGGTCGCCAGAGTCCTGCCCAAGATAATGATTTCCGGCTCACAAGGATACCAGCACTTAGGTCCCATGTCAGGTCTTAGCTGAATCTCTGCAAAATACACATTTTACAAGCCAGAGTCGTTTGCCAAGAATCAGAAGGGTCTCCCCAGCGCCTCTTTCTGTCTCAAACCCAGAGCCGATAACAATTTATGTCAGCCTAACAGCCTGCAGTGTACTTTCCTTTATCTTTCTGCTTGTTTGTTTGTTGTTAAACTCAAGGCCCCCCGGAGGGAAACAACAACATTAAATCTGCAGCAACTGATTCCCCTTATTGCTGAAAGACCCAAATCATCATCAGAACCACACGTGCAGCTGCATCTAAAGTTGAAACTGTCCTCTGGTTCATATCCAAGGGTGTTGCTGGGCGGGTTCTGAGAATCTTTTGGTCAGAGACCTTTATATGAAATATCAGCTCGAGACTGACAAAGCGCATGTAAGAGTCTGGAGCCTGGGATCACTAATGAGTGACTGCAGGGGCTGGGGTGACCTTGGCATTGAGTGGGGACTTCACTGCAGAGCCTTTGGGGTGTCTCCTGCCGGACTCCCACCCTCCAACATCTTATAGAATACCTTAGAAGCTGCTCTTTGCTCTTGGTCCACTGACTGGATCTCCAAGTTGCCCACCCCATCCAAGGATTCTGTATACTGAACCGCCTACATGGTAGTTTTAAGGCTATTGTTGCTAGAACCAGCTCGGCCTGTGAAAAAGCAGTTTAGTGCCTGGAGATGTCAAGCTCCATCTGGCAGGGTGCTTTGCCTCTCCCTAGCAACCGTTCCCACAGTCACGGCTCTGGTTACTTTGCCGGATTCCCTGGTTACCAGGGCTCCCAACCCGAGCACACCTCTGACACCAGCCCCTGTTGGTTGCAGCTTCGCCCAATGTACTCTTAGGAACCTCACAGAGAGGGAGACACAATATTCTACCTTGTTGGATCACTGCCTGATTCATGGCACAGGTTTTAATTCCAAGTACACAATATGTGAGTCAAAAACCTCACAAGTTCCTGAGACTAGGGAGCTAGTGCCAAGGGCTGGTGTGTTTGCTTTACATGCAGGAGGCCTGGGGTATATCCCAAGCACTGGACCAGCAGTGCTCGTGAGCAATGCCAGGTATGGTCCCAAACAACAGAGGCAGAAGACTCATTCCCCAGCCTTCTCTGGGTGGTTGCTTTCTTTTTCATTGGGGCTAGAGGGGGAAGGTTAGACCAAGCAGTGGTCAGGTGTTACTGTTGGCTTAGAGCCTAGGGGATGTTCCAGGAGGTGTTCAAGGGAGGTGCTCTGGTGGTAATGTGAAAGTGGATTCTGGTGTTAACGTGAAAGTGGATTCGCCTGTGGGTTCTTGAGGATTGTATGAAAGAATTACATACAAAACTCAGAATGTTGAGTAAGTCATTTTAATGTACAAGGTTTCCAGGTCCCTTCCCCAATGTCTAACCTCTGTGTTACCGTGATTGAATTCCTGGTCCTGTCCCACGCAATCTACTCACATCCCACAACAATGGCCCAATCCTGTTCCTGTGCTGCTCTGTCAGAGCCTGCCTCTGGGCCTCCCAACTGTACCCCACCGGTCCCTGTTGTCCTGTGCTGGCTTTCCTTAGTCTCCAGCCTCTACCCTGAACACTTGGGTGAGACACCTGGCTCAGTGCCTTGCCCTGTACCTGGGCATCCATGCCCTGCCTGAACCTGGGCTCTCCTGGACATCCAAGCCCTACCATAACCTTGGCCTCTGAGCCTGGTCCTTCCTGTAGCAGCCCCTTGACTGGCCTTCCATGGCCTATTCCTACTGAGCCCTGTACCTGGGCATGCAGCCCTACCTGATCCAAGGAGAGAGGGAGGGAGCCGGTTGGGAGCAGTTGGCCAGAGAGAGTGAGCTCTTCCCTTCCCTTTTCTCTTCTCACTTCTCTCTCCTCTCTTCTCTCTCCTTACTTCTCTTTCTCTCTCTGGGGAGGGGCCTGGGGTTGCCTTTTTTATTTGTTGCAAATCCCACCCCCCAGGTTTCCCTTCTACATTTTGATTGGCTACCTAGACCACAGGTGGGATTAGCTACCTGAGACCTGCTGCTTTCCTCCTTAGCTCCTGCTGTATCAGTATCAGGGATTAATCCAGAGTCTCCCACATGCAAAGTACCACTCTCAGGTCTCTTCCTGGCCCACTTTCCAGCACTTTAATTTAATGTTGGACTATCATTTTAGCTAATGAAGTGGATCTTGTACTGGGAGTACACTGGACGCCTTTGAACATTATAAGAACCCAGGTGCACGTGCTGAGGATCCTGGTTTCATTGGCCTGGGGCAGTGTATTATTAAACTCCGCAGGTAGTTTTTGAATGAGTCAGGGTTCTGACTCATGTATAAATTAATGTTCTAAAAATTATTTTTTAAAAAAGCGCTAAATGTTCTTCCACATGCAAAAAAGAAATTACTTCTTATATGACTACTTGTACAAAAAAAAAACTAAAGTTATCCCAGTATCACTTAAAGACTTACATTGTCTAAGATTGAGTGAAGTACATATTTTATAAGAGTATTCTATGCAAATAACCTCTTCCTTCCCTTTTCCAGAATAGCACCATGGACTCAGACACACAGGGCAGAGCTGCTCCAGCTCTCCCTGTGCTCAGCTCATCATGAAGCACCCGGAGGGAAGGTGAGTTCTAGCCCTGGCCCGCCATCCCAATAGAGCCTCACAAGAAGCTAGAGGAACCCCCATACCATGAGGGCTGCCATTTTCAACATCCAGATTCCACAGCTCGTCAGAGCTCCACTAAGATAAAAGCTGATCTCTCCCCATAGCTTTGTGGCTGCACAGTTCATCAGTAAATACACAAGAAGAGAGCCTACTACTAAGAGTATACCACTCTCACAGCAAAGCCTGGCAAGCTACCCATGTCATATTTTATATGCCAAAAACCAGTAACAATTATAGACCTCATTCCCATGACCTGAAGGAATAGTCTGAGGCTCTTGGTGTTCCTGGAGCAAACAGATGCCCTTGGGCTACACTAGCATGTGACAGGACATATGGAGATGTTACTGGTGCCCTTTCAAGCAAATTGATGAAGAATGGGAAGACAAGTGATAAAAATGATACCATGTGTTTTTCGATCTCTCGGGTATATTCCCAGGAGTGCTATTGCTGGATCAAATGAGAGCTCAATATCTAGCTTTCGGAGGAATGCCCATATTGTTTTCCAAAAGGGCTGGACCAGTCGGCACTCCCACCAGCAGTGGATGAGAGTCCCTTTTTCCCCACATCCACGCCAGCACCGGTTGTTCTTGCTGTTTTGGATGTGTGCCAGTCTCTGTGGGGTGAGATAGTATCTCATTGTTGTTTTGATTTGCATCTCCCTGATGATTAAAGATGAAGAGCACTTTTTCATATACCTTTTGGCCATTCGAATTTCTTATAGCAGAAACACTATCTGTACTTCTTTATTCATCTCTGCGCTATTCACTATAGCTAGAATCTGGAAACAACCTAAATGCCAGAGAACAGAGGACTGGCTAAAGAAACTGTGGTTCATCTACACTATGGAATACTATGCGGCTGTCAGAAAAGATGAAATTATGAAATTTACCTGCAAATGGATGGACATGGAGACTATCATGCTGAGTGAAATTAGTCAGAAGGAAAAGGACAGATATAGAATGACTGCATTCATTAATAGGATATAAATAGATACCAGTGTTTTACTAAATATGGGAAATGGTAATGGCAGATTAAAACTCACCACTGAATATACACAAAGAGACTTAAGTGATAAACTCTAAATATCTGCAGGGCTAGCCACAATGTGTAAAATAAGAGGGAGAGAGATGCAGAGACAGAGAGAGAGATAGAGAGAGAAAGAGAGAAAACTGGGGGTACCTGCTATTAAGGCGGCCTGGGGCGGGAGGGGAGGGGGTACATTGGTGGTGGAAATGGGGCACTGGTGGAGGGATGGGTGCTGGAATACTGTATTACCAAGAACCAATTATGAACACCTTTGTAATTGTATGTTTCACGGTGGTATAATAAAAAAATTTTTTTAAAAAATAAATAAACTACCCCCCTATCTACGAAGTGACCTGCAGGAGGCAATCCAGGGTAGATGCAGAGGCTCTTAGGTGTCCTGCAACAGCCAGGAGTGACTGCAAAGCAAATAAAAACAAAAATAAAATAAAAATAATTTCATATTAAAAAATGATACCATGTTATACCTCAGACCTGTTGGCGTAGACTATCTGCCTATATGACTCCCTGACTATCAGGCATTTTCCCCATCTCCAGCAAGCTGGGCGAAGCCTAAGGCAGTTCGTGCATAAGAAGAATAGCATTAAGACTTTTTTCCAGTTAAATCTTTACAAGTTGACAAATCCTCCAGTCCTCCAGGTCCTTGGTACAGTCAAGGGAGTTTCCCAGGTTAACAAGTCAGAAAATGAGACCCGGTTGCCCCACTCCAGACCAGCTGAGCCAGAAGCTGTATTTTAACCACAAGCTCAGGAGAACTCACAGCTCCATCGAAGCTGCAGCACTACTGATGACCCAGGTGTTAGAATACCTTCTTTCAAGGCTCATCCTTTGCAGTCCGAACCCTGTTAGAGCCTTCTCTCATCCCGCCAAAGTAGGTCATGTCTAGCCTCCGCAGATTTGCTCTCTCCCGTCCCCCTGCTCCACTATCTGCAAGACCCTTCTCTTCCTTCTGTATCAAATCAGTCTTTCCATTTTCTATTTTTTTAACTTTATTTGGTTTTTTTGTTTGAGCACCCAGTGATGCTAAAGGCTTGTTCCTTGTTCTGCACGCAGGAATCACTCCTGGCAATGTTCAGGAAGCCATGTTAGCTGCGGATCTAATCTGGGTTGGCTGCGTGCAAGGTAAGCAAAAGCCTTTTTTTTTTTTTTTTTTTTTTTGCTTTTTGGGTCACGCCCAGTGATATTCAGGGGTTACTCCTGGCTTATCGCTCAGGAATTACTCCTGGCAGTGCTCAGGGAACCATATGGGGTGCCAGGGATCAAACCCTGGTCGGCCACATCCAAGGCAAACACCCTACCCACTGTGCTATCACTCGGCCCCAGCAAAAGCCTTTTCCACTGGACTGTTTTTCGGGCCCAGCTTTCACATTTCTCAAAGCCCAGTTGAGCAGCTGAGCCTTCTCTGGCCAGATCCTGCAGCTTTTGTCTAGGAAAGGTTCTTGCTTGTTTCTATTCACCCTCTTCCCATTCTCTTTGCTGCTGTTGTTATTTTTTGTAACTGAAATGAAGGGAGGAGGTAAGGTCACAACCATGCCTTGCTGTGCTCATACACTTGAGAGTAATGGTCACCGGGGTCACACACCCAGCTGCTGTGCTCTCACACTGGGCCATGAGGTCAAACACAGGGAGTTGGGGTGCTGGCACATGTGCCTGCCTGGAGTCAAGCTCACGCACTGCTCACTGCGGGCAGTTATACTAGTATACCTATAGCGCACCAGGGCTCAAACTCCTGCTCTCAAGTCTGCTTTTGTGCCTGAGTCATTCCCCGACACACTTATCTCTGCCTTCATAGCATTAATCTAGCTACACATTCCTACAATATCAAGTTGATCTCATCTTATTAAACACCTCTTATCTACCTTAAATTTTTCCATACTTCTTCTGCCTGCTTCCCTGTTGCAGTACACTGCTGCCCAGAGCCTCTGCATCTGGCCTGGAGTTGCCTCCTGCAGGTCACTTAGGAGGAGGACAGTTTGAATGCGGCAGCTCATCTGGCCATATATTCTACTGTGGTTGGTATAAATATTCCTATCATGCTGCCACAATCATCATGGGACTAGCTAGATCTTACCAGTATATTTATCTGGCCACGTTGGATCTCTTAGTAGACCAGAGAGAAGTGCTGTTTGCCTCCAAGCAAGCAAGCAAGCATGGCTCTCTGATAACTCAAAGGCAGATAAAATGCAGAACAACCATGATGTAAAGATGAGACTTTTGTGAAGGCTTGGAGAAATATTAACTGGCTATAGACTATTCTTTGGTACAGATGCATACCTTTCTATTCTGAAATACAGTTCCTCTCAGAGGCCCCTCCTTCACTCTACCCTGCAGGGGCACTTCCAAGGTAGATCTTGGCTTGGCAACATTAATATCTCAAAGGGCCTAGGTGAGGTCCTGGGAAAAATTGCCTGAGGGAAATTGACCCTGATGGCTTTCCTTTGGAGTGGGAGGTCTGGGCTGCAGGGATATAAAAACCTAGCCTGCTTCCTTTTTCACCCTCTTCCTCCTTACCCTCTTTCTGCTATGCCTCTTCACTGTCACCTCTCTGCAGGGCCTTAACACGTGGTGGCAGCCATCTTGGCCTACAAGTGGCCGCAGTCCAGCTGGGAACCCTAATTTCAGGGGTTTTCCTATTGCTGATTTGTATGCCAGAACTTATGTGTTAAGTAAAGTATTTTGAAATTCACCAGATTCTTGCATCTTTCTCCATCCGCTGACCTCCGATCCCCTGGGAGAGAAGGGGAGCCCTGACCCTGCTCCCGGATTTTGTGCGGGGTGCCCCAGAGTTTCCCCGCATGTCCCCACCCCGAAATTCACCTTTTTGTTGTCTTTGAACCTGACATAGGACTCTGGCATAATATATATTCAACACATATTTGGTGATTGGCTTTGATTTTTTTATCTGTTAGCAAACTTTATAGGTATGTATAATACCTATACATACCTATAGGTATGTATAGGTATTATACATAAATTTATATATAATACCTATACATACCTATAGGTATGTATAGGTATTATCATAAAATTTATAGGTATGTATAATACACATACCTATAAATCTGAGTCTAGAAACTAGTAAGAAATTTATAATATCTAAATTTTGCTGGTATTAAAACTTTTAATATGCTGAACACAAAAGTTGCAATAAAACATGCTGTATAAGTAGATACTATTTCAAATAACTAGAAAGTGCATGTATCACTGTATCACTGTCTTCCCGTTCATCATTGATTTGCTCGAGCAGGCCCCAGTAACATCTCCATATGTCCTGTCTCATGCTAGTAGAGCCCAAGGCATCAGCTTGCTCCAGGAACATAAAGAGCCTCAATCCATTCCGGAATGAGGTCTATAATTGTTACTGGTATTTGGCATATATATCAAATACAACACGGGTAGCTTACCAGGCTCTGCCGTGCAGGTAGCATATTCTTGTAGGCATCTCTAAGTCCAGCATTTATTGATGAATCGCATGGCTAGGCTGGTCTGCTGGGTGGAGGTCTGACGAGAGAGAAGTCCGGATGTGGAAAATGGAGGCCCTCATGGAGTGGGGTCGTCTGGCTTATTGCGAGGCTCTGCTGGGGTGGTGGGCCAGGGCTAGAACCCACCATCCCTCCCGGGTGCCTCGTGAGCGGCTGGTCACGGGGAGAGCCAGTAGCAGCTCTGCCCCATGTCTGCGAGTCTCTGGACTGGCAGAAAATGCATGACAAAAATTAAAATAAGATGACTTAATATCAGACATCAACTAGCCACTTTAATAGAAACATCTCATGTCAGTGCTGTTAAGGATCAACGAGTATATAAAATCCCTCAGCTACCATGGGCTGCCATTGATCAAAAGGCATTAGCAAACAACCTGGTCCTCTAACATCCAAACCACTGGCCGCTGGCCATCTAACCACAAACCACTGGCTAGGATTGTCCTACTAGGCTATGAACAGTCCCAAAACTCACTCTAGTCCATTCCTTTGTGTGTGTGTGTCTTTTTGGGTCATACCAGGTGATTCTCAGGAATTGCTCCTGGCTCTGTGCTTAGGAATAACTGCTGGCAATGCTCCAAGGACCATATGGGATACTAGGGATTGAAACTGGGTCAGCGGCATGCCAGACAAATGCCCTACCCTCTGTACTATCACTCCAGCCTCTCTCCAGCCTCTCTCCAGCCTCTCTAGTCCATTCCTTAATAGGATAATTATATATATTGTGGCAGGAAGATTTAACAAGCGGACTTTGTTTTCAGCATAAGTCACCACAATTTATAATACTCCAGATAGGATTTCATGCGTCCAATGTTTCAACACCACACCCTCCACCAGGTTCCCACTTCCCTCCCCCACTCTCTCTGTGTCCCCCTCGCTTTGGAAAGCTCAGTTCTCTAGACTAGTTCTTAGGTTCTGCTGCCTTTGACATTTAGTATGTTTCTTCATGTCCCACATATTAGATAGATCATTCTCTCTCCTTTTCCCAATCTTCTAAAAAACTTCATAAATATTTTTGAAATATTTTTTTTGAAAATGAACTCTGTGTGCTATGATAGGCACCAAACACACAAACATGGATAAAACAGATCCATGACATCAGGTTGCTCACATGGAAATAGTCATTTTCAACATAATATGGGCTATACAGCTACTAGAATATAAGAATATACAGGAATATGCACACATATACTAGAATGTGTGTATGTGTGCCTGACTTTTAAATAATTCATGTGTCCAACCTGAACCTGGTACATGGCTTTCTCTAAAAGCTCTCCTACCCTGAGCCAGACTTTCCAGAACAAGGGGAAGCAGATTAGTGAGGACTTCTTTAGCTGACCTCATCATATTCAGAATTTTGCTTCCTCCTTCTAATTCACCTATGCAGGTACAGAATATCCTTCCTTAATGACAGTGGTTCTTGAACAACTAGGAGTTTAATTAATATGCTATATAGTGGAACCAATTTTTCCACAGATAAAACAATAAAAAGAAGAGGTAATCCCTGTGCCATATTTCCCACCATAAAAAACATCATCAAACTTCTAAAGACCTAAGACTCAAATCACCTCTAATATAAGCAATAATTCATATTCATTAATTTTTCCCAATACATTTATTAAAACCTAGGAGGGATGGCGGGTTCTAGCGCTGGCCCACCACTCCAGCAGAGCCTTGCAACAAGCCAGATGACCCCCCCACTCCATGAGGGCCTCCATTTTCTACATCCGGACTTCTCTCTCATCAGAACTCCACCCAGCAGACCAGCCTATCACAGCCTGGCTCGCACGGCCACTTGCGCGCCGCGCGGTTCATCAATAAATGCTGAACTTAGAGATGACTACAAGAGTATGCTACCTGCACGGCAGAGCCTGGTAAGCTACCCGTGTTGTATTTGATATATATGCCAAATACCAGTAACAATTATAGACCTCATTCCGGAATGGATTGTGGCTCTTTATGTTCCTGGAGCAAGCAGATGCCCTTGGGCTCTACTAGCATGAGACAGGACATATGGAGATGTTACTGGGGCCCGCTCAAGCAAATTGATGATGAACTGGAAGACAGTGATACAGTGATACAGTGATACATTTATTAAAATTCAGGACATGGGTGAATGCCATCCAAATCAGCAGAACTTGACCCTCCAAGACCAGGCTGTTTTATTGTGGGACTCTCTCTCTCTCTCTCTGTCCCTACCCCTAATGACCTCTGAGACAGTCTTTACTCCAAAACTCTAGGATGTGGGAAGAAACCAAAGAAATCAGAGAGAACCCTCACAGACTGTGGTCACAACAGCAATCAGTTCAGTGTTTTCATCAATGTTATAAGAAAACTGCAGAAGAAACTGATGTGATTCACAAATCTGCTAGATTGTTTTCCTAACAGTGATTTGACTTGCCATAGAAGAGGCAAATATTCATATTTACATCACTTTTAGGCTTTTCAGGATCTTAGATTTAAGGCATCACTAAGAAAAACAATAACAATGAAAAAATTTAGAATAATCTTTTTAAAAGTGCAATGCTTAAAAATAAGCTAGAGACAAAGCCAGAACAATAATACAGTAGATAGGGGTAATGCCTAAAAAAAATTTTAAAAATCAAGGCCAGAGCATAGTAGAGTGGTGGCTGGCCCAGTTTGGATCCTCAGCATCCCACATAGTTCACCAATCACAACCAGGAGTAATTCCTAAGTACAGAGCCAGGAGTAACCCCTAAGTATCACTGGGTTTGGACCAAAAACAAAACAAAAGGGTCAGGGATGGTTCTGTTGTAGAGTGCCTACTGAAGGTGTGAAATCCTGAGTTGGATCCCGAGCAATACCCACATGCCGAAGGGTAATCCCAGTAACCCGATCATCTTGGATTCCCAGAGGTGCAACACAGTGTGTGTGTGAGACCTATATCCAAAGTTCTCAACAAAGTGTTGTGTGAGCTTGACTACTGAAACGTGTGTGTGCTCTCCAGCAAGCACCAGAACCAAATGTGTAGGCCTGTAACCAGATGTGAGTGTGGCCACAGGTCATAAGCAGTAATAGTAACCACAAAAAAGAGAAAGAGAACTAATTAATTTTAATAGCGTTATTTGAAGGGCACAGGTATCTACATAAGACTAGAGCTATTAAAACTGGGCAAAGTTATGCAATCGCTGAATAGCATTTCCAAATTATGTTTCCAGGATCTAGAGAGATAGTACAGGGACTAAGGCATTTGCATTGCAAGCAGCCAAGCTCAGTTCAATGCTTGGAACAGCATATGGCACCCTGAGCATTGCCAGGTGTGACCAATGAGCACAGAGCAAGGAGTAAGCCCTGAGTACTGCCAGATTGCCAGATTTGACGCAAAACAAAGCCAGAGAATGCTTCCAATTGTCACTTTGTTTTATAGTACCTAAAAAAAAAATAAAATTTCTTATTGTATTAGATACATTCTAAGTAATGTACTTGAGACAGTATTTATTTAGATCTAAACTTACCATTTCAATTTTTAAGAAAAAGAAAAATCTGAACTTGGACTGGTCTAGATGATTCATAAATTTTTCCTCAATAATATTAGTTCATATACTAGAAAAGTTTAATATCCTGTGGGAAAAAAATCCCACTTATCTTGACTAAGCAACAGCATCAATAAATGGTATCTACATAAGACTAAAACTAAACTATATTCCTGCTGCCAACAGAAAGATAAATTTTGTTGGTCTTTGAAAGCCAAGGGATTAACTAGTGTTTGTAGGGAGATGTTTTGAGAGATACAGAACCTGTCATATTTTCCGCTTCATGAACTACACATAAACACCAGGGAAACTGTTTTGGATGTGTTGCAGCAGTGTGCTAACAGATGAGGCTTTTGAGATTGTGAGCCGGAGGAACGGCAAACACCACTCTCTGCAATAAGCCATATACCTTCAGAACGGAGATTATATGTGACAGGGAATTGGGGGAAGAACAGTTGTTCCAAGTCGCTGAAATAAAATAAGATCTAGTGATGATAAAGAAATCAGATGGATTATGGGAGAAACAATTACAAATGAGAGGGGAATTAAGCAGATATATTCCAGTTACTATTTGAAAAGAATTTAGTCTATAGGACACAACGTTTTTATTTGTTTTCTGGAAAAACATGCACAAGTGAATTAGAGGGAACAAGAATATCTTCCCCAACAAAAATGACTTTGGGTCATCATAATGATAAAGACAAAAGGTGCTAGAGAGACAGTACATTGGGTAAGGTGTTTGTCTTGAACGCCACTGACCTGGGTTCAATTCCCAAACACCCATATGGCCCTCAAGCACTACCACGGACTACTTGAAGGACCATATGGATTGAGCACAGACCCAGGAGTAAGCCCTGAGCATAGCTGGGTGTGACCAACCAAAACAACTAAGCAATAATATAACAACAATAATACAGCAAAGCCTATTTCAAGCCCAGGAATGCTTGAACCAGAGACGCGGATACGGGACAGAGCAGTTACTGGCTCTCTTTGTGCTCGGCTGATCATGAGGCGTCTGGGACAGAAGGCGGGTTCTAGCCCTGGCCCTCCATCCCAATAGAGCCTCGCAAGAAGCCAGAGGAACCCCCCACACCATGAGGGCAGGTATTTTCAACATCTGGACTCCACAGCTCGTCAGAGCTCCACCCAAGAGAAAAGCCTATATCTCGCCATTCATCTGTAAATTCACGAACTGAGAGCCTGCTACTGAGAGAATCCCACGCACACGGTAGAGCCTGGCAAACTACCCGTGTCATACTTTTATGCCAAAACCAATAACAATTATAGACCTCTTTCCCATGACCTGAACGAACTGTTTGGGGGGTTCTTTGTGTTCCTGGAGCGAGCAGATGCCCTAGCATGCGACAGGACCTATGAGGTTATTACTGGTGCCCCCTCAAGCAAATCTATGAACAACTGGAAGACAAGTGATACAAGTGAACAACAACAATAACAATAATCAATAATAATTAGGCAAAAGTTACTTTCCTAGGCCAAGAGTGTGGATATTTCATATTTCAAGCATTTATAATCCTCAAGCCACCGTCCTTAAATAATGGTGAATACCTGAGTGTAAACTGGGGTTTTGCTGTGTTATTCTGTGTAAGTGACTGTAACAAATATCTTAGGCCTAGTACCTACATTTTAAAAGGTGAGTAAAGGACACGGAGATAGAATAGTGGGGTCGGGATGGCTGCAGGCTTTACTCATGCAAGAGCCCTTTAAGTCCCCTGACACTACATGGGTCCAGAGAACACTTGGGTGTAGCTCTGGTGGCCCCTGCCACCACAGGGCCCAGGCTGAACTGCATCCTCCAGCCATAGCATTGACTTGTCCAGTGTAAGTGTCCTGAAGTGACCTCAGGCGAGCCCCCAGGCAGTGCCTGAAAGCCCCTTCCCCACAATAAAATGGGGAGGCTCTAGAAGGCTAGACTAGACGGGAAAGTGCAGGCCTTGTGATGAGCAGACCGAGGTGCAAGTCCAGCATAACGTGGTCCCCTAGCACCAACTACTGTGACGCTGTGTACTCCTAAGCACTGCCATAGTCCCCAGCACCACAGGGAGAGAGCAGCACCACATCCACAGCACTGATGTTGTCACCTAGTGGACAAAATCTCTGGAGGTAGCCCAAATATCAGGACCAGTGCTAGGGAGGCCAAAAGGTGTGGGGGAGTGAGGAGGGGATGGGAGGGGGAGGGGAGGCAAGGAGTAGGCAGTAAATGTGCAGATTAGTTAAAATAAGAGAAATGAATTGATATTTGTACAGGGTATAGAGTAACTCTGAACTGAAAGTAAGGGCATATAAGCATTAGAAGAAAAAAAAATGGCTGAGTACCTTATCCCATGGGATAAATTAAGCCAATTTGGGGGGAATAAGCTATAGAAGCCCCAGTCTAACCTCATCACTACCAGAAATTGGAAATAAATAAGAACGATAATACAAATCCTTAACACACCATGAGGAAAGGGAAACACCTTTCTATAATGTTCACCTTGAATTCACATGCAAACAGACATAAACACATCCTTGTCCACTTAAACAGGGCGACCGCCCAGCCCCAACCCTACTGTCCCATTTGAGGCCTTCTCTGCCGTCTCATCCTCAGGCCAAGGGGCCATCCCCTGTCTCCTTCTCAAGGGACTCCCCCTCACCCAGCCAGCCCTTTCGATGCCAAATTTGTAGATCCCTGTCAGGTTGACAAGAAGTTTCCAGATGTGGCGTGGGAGATGTATGTCCCTTCTTCATTCTAGAGAACATTCCCTAAATGAGGCTTAGCTCAAGTTCCCATTTGGGCGGCATCTGGGTCATCCTATTGCCTGAGACGCAGAGGTTTAGGTAACACAGTTATAATAATGTCAATATTTATGGACTTGACATGCAAAGCTTCTGTACCCTCACCACCGCTACGTAGCCAGTACTAAGTACCACCACTAAGTACCCAGTATCCTCTACCATTGGCCTCATGTCACTTCTAGTCCGCCCTGTCTCACTTCCTCCCCATCTCTAGAGCCCCATGGCTTGGTTGTGTCAGGTTTGTAAACAAAGGCAAGGGTTAGTCATCATTCAACATTGCCTCTTCCCTAGTTTCACTTCTCTTTGTGCCACAGATAAGTGAGATCATCCATATTTGTCTTCCCTCCAACTTATTTCCCTTAACATAATACCAATACCCTCTGGTCCCACCAAAATTGCAGCAAACTGAAAGGCTTAATCTTTGCTTCTAGCTGCATACATCCTCTGACATGTTTAAGCTTAAAAGGCATATTTTCCCCATTAAGAAGTCTCACTTATTTATTAATCAGGATGAATCAGTGCAAATGGACTCTAAGTATTCCAAATCAGACTTTAAAAGCCATAGAGAAAAATTGAATTTTTTAAAAATGGAAATCTTATGATGAAAATTTGTAAGCAAATAACTGTTTTCCTATTGACTTTTATGTAGTTGTCTATTAACTTATTATGGCTGTCTAAAGCAGGATGCAAATATATTAAGCTTTGGATTATACCTTATTAGGGTATAATAATAGAGCTGCCTTCCTGTACTTTGTTGAGGATAATATTAAAATTAATTTCTTTTCCCTGAATGCACCTAAATCAGAACAGGCACCTATTTCATAGCTAATATGTAGAAAAGACCTAGGAAGCTAAAGACCTCAAATATTATGTTAGCATTTAAAATGTCCATCAAGTGTACAATCCTTACATGGCAAATCAAGATTTAATTTTATGTTGTTGTTGTTGTGTTTAAAATGTTGCCTCCCATCTCTTTTATATATTTTTGTTTCTTTGGGCCACATCCAGCTGTGCACAGGGCTTACTCCTAGCTCTGAGCTCAGGGACTACTGCTCAGGGGACCACATATGATGCCTGGGATCAAACTCAGGTCAACATCCTACAAGGCATGTGCCCTACCCACTGGCACCCATTCTTTTATATTATTAAATAATATTAGGAAAAACACGGCAGAGCCTGGCAAGCTACCTGTGTTGTATTTGATATGCCAAATACCAGTAACAATTTCAGACCTCATTCCCATGACCTGAAGGAATGATTTGAGGCTTTTCATGTTCCTGAACTGAGCAGTTGCCCTTGGGCTACACTAGCCTGTGACAGGACATATGGAGATGTTACTGGTGCCCTCTCGAGCAAATTTATGAACAATGGGAAGACAAGTGACAAGTGATTAGGAGAAAATACTATAGGGGAGGGAATAGTGATAGTTAATCAGGTTAAGGAACTTGTCTTGCCTGCAGCCAACCTGAGCTCATCCCCCATACCCTATAAGGTCCTCTCATCACCACCACGAGTGATCTCTGAGCACAAAGCCATAAATAAACCTTGAGCACTGTCCCTCTCTGGTAATATTTTTTCTACTGTTGTTCCAGAAGTTTCCTCAACCCCACTTACTGGACTCTCATCCTACCCACTTCTCCAAAACACTCCTAACAAGGATTTCAGACCCATCCTTAAAATCCAGAGCATCTGCATTGAGCTCTGGGAAGCCCAAAATAGTTCTCCTATGCTACCTGATACCCTGCCCTTATGCAGAAAGATGTCAAGCACCACCATGCCAGAGCCTGCCAGGTCCCACCAGGCTTCCCATATGAGCAGCTCAGCCCAAAGGCAACTACCACAATGCACCCGCACCACACATTCACTGTGCACCATCCAACAGTATGATTTGAATTAGTAATGCTTAGTGGAAACTTGACTCGCAGACATGGGGCAGAGCTGCTACTGGCTCTCCCTGTGGCCAGCCACTCACGAGGAGCCCGGGAGGGATGGTGGGTTCTAGCCCTGGCCCACCACCCCAACAGAGGCTCGCAACAAGCCAGACGACCCCCCCACTCCATGAGGGCCTCCATTTTCCACATCTGGACTTCTCTCTCGTCAGACCTCCACCCAGCAGACCAGCCTATCTGCGGCCGCGCGGTTCATCAATAAATGCTGGACTTAGAGATGTCTACAAGAGTATGCTACCTACACGGCAGAGCCTGGCAAGCTACCCGTGTTGTATTTGATATATATGCCAAATACCAGTAACAATTATAGACCTCATTCCGAATGGTTGAGGCTCTTTATGTTCCTGGAGCAAGCAGATGCCTTGGGCTCTACTAGCATGATACAGGACATATGGAGATGTTACTGGGACCTGCTCGAGCAAATCGATGACGAACGGGAAGACAGTGGAAACTTGACAAGTCAGAAACTAAACAACAGTGTATAGAGAATCCTCTCTTCATTATTTTCCTGAAATATAAGGAAAGTCACAGCGAACTGAAGCTCTCTACCCAGCTTCTGGCATAGTAAGTACTGAGAACTAAGAAGTATCGAGAACCCAGCTGCACCCCTGACAGCTTTGGTGCAATCAGTGTCCTTAGTGGGGAGATTTTCCAATCAGCAACACTCAGGTGTCAAGGTCTAATCGCTGGATTGATCCAAGCTTAGGATTTTATCCAGCAAATGTGAAAGACACGGGGCAAAAGAGTTCATGCTGTCAAAGACAGATCAACATGACTGAGCATAAAATGGAAATGAGCTGGGAAATGAACTGAACACAGGAAATGACAGAGAAAGCAAAAGAGGAATTAAGAGTCTGAGGAAATGAACGAGAAAATGATCTAAGTTGTCCTTGTAGGGCCCAAAGTTTGAATAGGGGTGGACCCTAAAAGAATTTAAAATTAAGACAATACATGAAAAAGTATTACATAGTTCTTTTCTAATAGTGCATAGCTGGGGTGTGGGCATAGTTTGGTGGCAGTGTACCTGCTTTGCAAGTCTGAGGCATGAGTTTGATCCCCTAAACCACCCCACATGTTTCAAGCATGATCCTTGTGGCACCACCACTTGGGATTTCCAGAAACCAGTGTAAAGTGTGAGATCTCCAGTGCATCACAAGCAAGTGTGTTCGAGCATGTTCGAACACTGCTCTCACATATGTGTGAATCCCTATTATGGCCACGAAGCAACAAAAAGAAGGTGCCAAGGAAGAGGAAGAAAGGGAAAATAACTTAAAAATACTAAGCAATTAATGATATTGCTATTACAACCCCCAGTCCCTGATTCAAGAAAAATGCCCTTCAAAGTTTTGGTTAAAATAAAAGTTGCACACATGTAATCCCTAAGTCTTTTTCTGGTTATACCGATAATCAAGTTTATAGAAATTCATAAATAGGATAGGAGCACTTGCTTTATATGTCCAAAGTGCTGGGTTCAATTCCTAGGACCGACCCAAAAAATCAGAAATAAATTATTAAGTTGATTTTTTTAAAATACATTGAGCAAAGTATGACTGATTTATCATTTAATTTATTCTACAGTGTGAAACTCTATTCATCTGTTTCCTTTGCAACATCCTCAAATTCTCTACCCCATGGAACATGGAGCCAAGGAATATGGAAAGTCTCTGTGGTGATAAACTTCTGCTCAGGTGAGATTGCTGTCTCCATCAACTGATCAACCAGGGTGAGTGGGAATCTTCAGCAGTGGTTTATACAGGACCAGGATCCTTGACAGGAAATTAATTTTCACAGTTTTATCTCTCCTTGCATATCTCTCCTTTAAACGTAACAGATGCAGTGACCAAGAAGACAGTTCAAAGGGCTTGAAAGCATGATTTGCATTTACTAGACCCCAGGTTGGATCCCAGCACCGCCTGCCCACACTAGCACTGAGGCGTGGTCCTGAACCCCCAGTAACACCCCTCAGCAGGCCCAGGATCCATAAGGTCCCACCATGAGTGGCCCACAAGTCCCTTGAGAAATGCCTGGAAGAGTCCCCCAAAAGATATTAAAGAATTCAGTATATAATTATTTCCTTTTTGAGACTTAATTTTCATTCTTCCTCCTAACCTATGTTTTAGATACAAAGTAAGACATTTATGCAAAACTCACAAAACTCTGGGGAAAATAATAATGATTCCATTGCTGAGGGCATAAGCTTAAACAGGAGGTCCAATGCTTAATACTGATGTCTGACATGAGTTTCAGCTTTAAACTTGCAAGCAGTAAGTTATGCAAACAATGAGAACAAAAGAGGAAACAGACACAAAGAGTCTGATTCTTTTGATTTAATTCTTCTGACTCCCAAAGGGATGCAAAAGCTACCATTCAGTTTCTTTCTCGGTGGCATAAAAGTATGACCATATTTTCCCACATCAAAATAGAGAGATAATGGAGAATAAACACTTTTCCTATTAGCTTCAAAAAATGGGCAGGACTAGGAAAACAGAACAAGAGTGTATATGTATTTTTAGCAGAACAAAATACACGGGAAAAGAGTTAATGGATTATGGGAGTGTTGGAGAAGAATCTCACCTCATATCTCAGGAACAAACTCGATATTTGTCCATTTTTTCATCTAAGACTCTCCTCTGACTGTAAAATGAGACTGCGGGGCCAGAGCAATAGTACAGTGGGCAGGGTACTCACCTTGACTGCAGCTGACCAGGGTCTGGTCTCCAGTGCTCCATAGGGTCCCACAAGCACAGCCAGGAGCAATTCCTGAGCACAGAGTCAGGAGTAAACCCTAAGGAGCGATGGGTGTGGCTCTAAACAAACCAAAATCATCATTAAAACTTTTTTAAAATTAAATGAGTCCTTTGGCCGGAAAAACTTTTTCTAGAGAGATATGGAAAAGAGATACTGTCGAGGGGCACCGCTGGGGTCCCCGACAGTGTCCGGAAGCGAAGTTCCCTTCTACCTCCAAAGCCGGTGGGGAATGGACGAAGACTCAGGAATCCGAGGCAGTTTTAAAAGGGCTTTACTATCACAGGTTCCAATATACAATCCAAGAGCAGGGAAAACCTCCGGACTCTGGGTTCCCAGCTAGGCCCCAGCCAGGTATAGGCCAAGATGGCTGCCACCACGTGTTGAGGCCCAACAGAGAATGGAGAGGATGGAGAAGCAAAACACCAAGGGAAGCCAAAATGGCAAAAGGGGGAAAAAGAGCCTTCTTTCTTCTTGCAGCTTATTTTATAGCTAGAAATCTGCCCGAACTCCCCAGCCCAGCCCAGTCTGGGCTGGGCTATCCAGAGATAAAAACAGGAAAATAGCCCTATAGAAATGTAGCAACTTCAGGAGACTATCTGGCTGTTTACAAGGACCCAGAGCTAATTAAAAGCCTCCTAGCAGAGCTGGGAGGAGCTATAACCTAAATGTAACTTCCCCTGGCAGGAAGGATCAAATACCCTCAGGTGATTTCTCCCAGCACCTCACCTAATGTCTTGAGCCAAGATCTGCCTGGAATTGCCTTTATAGGGTAGAGAAGGGGTTTCTGAGATGGCATGTCTCTGTACAAAAATCTAATACTAATGCCAGTTAAATATTTCTCCAAGCCTTCACAAGAGTCTCGTCTACTTCACGGTAGTTTTGTGTTTTAGTTGCCTTTGAGTTATCAGGGAGCCATGCTTGCTTGTTTGGAGGCAAACAGCATTTCTCTCTGGTTTAATTACTTAGAGATCCAACGTGGCCAGGCAAATATGCTGGTAAGATCTAGCTAGTCCCACGATGATTGTGGTAGCATGAGAGAATATTTATACCAGCCAGTACAGAATACATGGTCAGATAAGACTGCCACATTCAGACTACCCCCCTATCTATGAAGTGACCTGCAGGAGGCAATCCAAGGCAGATACAGAGGCCTAGGCTTTTAGGTGTCCTGCAACAAGACACAAAGTAATAATCATTCACTTATTTGTTCCTTTCCTCCCTCCGGTTTGAAGATTTTATCTACCTTATTCTAGATTGCAGTATAAATTTAAAATCCACTACTACACACTTTGGCCCTGGTCCTTCTGTTCCTCCAAATTTTTTGCTTGAAGGAATTCTTCATGTTCAGAAAAAAATTTCAGAAAAAAATGTATGCAAAATCAGGCATGCATGTAAGGAACAAAATAAGACTCAGCTTTTTCCACCCTTAAAATTACTGAGTCCGCAGCAGAAGACTGATTATTAAAACTTGCCCTAAATATCAAAATTTTGATTTCAGCAAAATGTTTTGAAATTCATGTGTGAATCAATGTACATAATGATTTGAGTTTAATCAAGAGAAGGCTGTAAGCATTAGCCAAAGTACTAAAGACCAAAGAAGAGAGAGAACCAAGCAAACATCAGCAAAACTCACAAGTTCTTTTTGCTTACTTCAAACATAATATTTTCAATCCAATGTCATGCTAATTAATGTCATCCTTGATTATGATGCCAATGTATATGTCAGAGTAAAAAGTAACCAAATAATTTGGCCTTTAAACATTTCTTATGTTGTGGAGAATCAATGCAATTCTTATAGCCTTGGGGAAAAGATGAGATTTTGCAACCAAAATTGTGACTGGCAAAATCATTAAATTTGAGGACAAAGGGATTTCATTCCCTTTAAACATATACTGCCCAGCATTTGCCAGATTTCCTCCCTTACTTTGTTCCTAATCAATGAAATGAATCATTTATTTTTGTCCTATTTCCTTTCATAAAACCAAAGCAAAGGTAATATCATCAACAAGTGCTATTCTTAAGAAATATTGGTGTCAAATCTTAGCCAGAATGTGTGCTCCGGGCTAGGTCTCTATGGGCAGTGGGTAGAATCTTTCATCTGTGACCACCCAAGTCCTCTCCCCAGTCAAGAACAAAGACCACGTGAGAGAAGTTGCTGAAAAGACAGGCTCCCAGTAAAGCCTAACCACAGGCAGTTTTTGTAGACCTAAAGACCTAACCTGATTTTGTCAACAAATTGACACTGGGGCTTACAGCCATTGGCTCAGATATAGATGGGCTTAATTAACACAAATTGCAGTACTGGAGTTGATATAAATAATTTAGAATTTGAATAGAAAAATCTGTTTCTTTTTAACTTTTTTTCTTTGGGTCACACCCAGCGATGCTCAAGAGTTACTCCTGTTTCTTCCTTCACTCAGGAATTACTCCCGTTTCTTCCTTCACTCAGGAATTACTCCCAGTGGTGCTGAGGGACCATATGGGATGCCGGGAATCGAACCCGGGTCAGCCACATGCAAGGCAAACGCCCTCCCGACCGTGCTATCACTCCAGGCCCTCTTTTTTAACTTTTTTATCATGTGATCTTTACCCATTTTTTAAGAAAATATTGCAGAAATAAGACTTATAAACTTTATTTTATTGGTTTTTGTTTTTGTGTGCGTGTGTGTGTGAGTATGCGTATGTTTTACAGTACCAGGAATCAAAACCAGGGCACATGCAATACAGATGTGCAGCTATTGAGCTACCTCTTTGGCTGAGACCTACAAAACTGACATAAAAGATGTGTCAGATCTTGGATGGAGGGATAGCACAGCAGTTAAGGTGCTTCCTTGCAGCCAGCTCACCAGGTTCAATCTCTAGCATCCCATATGATTCTCCAGATCCTTGACATGAGTGACTGAGCACCACCCAATCAACAATAACCCAAAGGTAAGATCTGAAAAAAATCGCTTGATCACTTGACATCCCATTATTTGTCAATTTGCTCAAGTTGGCGCCAGTAACGTTTCCATTTGACCCTATCACATGCCAGTGTAGCCCAGTGGCATCTGCTTGCTTCAGGACTATGAAGAGCCTCAAACTGTTCATTCAGGGTCACAAAAAAATCACAAAAGAAAGACACAAAAGATCTGAAAAATATAAACAAATAATTTATATTCTCTACATATTGGCTACTTTGATTTTTCTTTTCCTATGTCTCTTACTTTTTCTACTCTTCTCTTCCCTTCCCCCCCAATTTGCCCCCTCTTATTCACTCTCCTTAGATCCTTAGTTTGGGAACATTTTCAGAATTCAACCTTCTTCCAATTTCTTTCCACTCCTCATTTGATAGCATAGTAAGATCACATTTAGATAGCATTTCATATACCTTACAATAAACACCTTTAACTCTTATAAACATCGGATGGCATAACCCGGAGAGGTTACACATAATAATGGTAGTATTTTGCTCTCAGAGAAATGGAAGTATCACTGTGTATAAATGATAGAAACCTCGATAATACAGATCCATCTTAGGGAACCTGAGGGAAGAAAAGCCCTGCTCCACACAAAAAGGGGAAGAGACAGACTCATGGAGTCAGGACCACGTAGGTGCCCTGTCACCAAACACCTCAAGTGCAGGCATTTGTGCTTCTTATTTTAGGACTTGTCTATTAGTATGGTTCTGTATTTTTTGTTTGTTATTTTTTGTTGCTGTTTGAACCACAACCAGAGGTATATACTCAGGGCTTACTCCTGGCTTTGCACTCGGGAATCACTCCTAGCAGTGCTCAGGGGGACCACAGGGGGTGCCAGGGATCAAACCCAGGTCAGCAACATGCAAGTAAACAGCCTTACCCACTATCCAAGCACTCTGGTCTCAGGTTCTGCCCTTCATTTTTGTCTTGCCATTCTCCAACAGCCTGCCGACTGGTGCACAGCTGCTAATCTGCTTATCTCCTCTCTGCCTTGTCTCTTCTGCTTACTCATACTTCCTGCCTTTACATCTTTCTCACCATTTCTGCTTCTCCAGTTTGGGTCTATCATGGTCCTCATGTCTCCGACACTACTCCGTCTTTGCTCCGAAGCAACCCTTCAGCTTTACTCCCTCCGTGAAACCTCTTCTCTATTGGGATCACTCACAGATCACAGTCCTGCCAGATGTGGGTTGGCACTATTTATCGCTGAAAACCAAATCATGGCCGAGGCTCAAGGGAACCTATGAATTGGCTGCGTTTAGGCCAGGTGCCCAGCTCTGTGACAAGGGACTTGATCACTTGATCACTTGATCACTTGAATCCCGTTATTCATCGATTTGCTCGAGCACGCGCCAGTAACATTTCCATTGGACCCTATCACGTGCCAATGTAGCCCAATGGCATCTGGTTGATTCAGGAATATGAAGAGCCTCAAACCGTTCCTTCAGGGTCTTAACAAGGAAGTCTGACCATCTTGTAGGTGGGCGGCCACGTGATCTTTTGACATCCCGTGGGATCCAGTCGGTAACGGCTCTAGTCCAGCGGTTGTCTCCAAATCGCATTACATGTCCAGCCCATCTGATTTTCGATGTCTTGGCAAACGAGACAGCGTCCCTGATTCTGGAATAGCGACAGAGGTCAGAACTCCGGATTCCTTCTCTCACTTGAGTGAGACGTGATATTCCAAGCATAGCTCTTTCAATGCCTCTCTGGGAGACCCGAATGGCATTCTCATCCCTGCTTTCGTAGGGCCCAGGTCTCTGAGGCGTATGTTAATGCAGGGAGAACGGTGGAGTCGAAGAGATGTGCCCAGAGCCGGAGGTTCTTTGTCCTTTTAGCTATTTCTTCGATGCCTTTGAAGGCATTCCATGCCGCTCTCTTCCTCCTGCGCAGCTCAGGTTTTAGGTCGTTCATCATGTTGACTTCTCGACCTAGGTACACATAACTGCTGCATTCAGAGATGTTTGTTCCATTGAGAGTGAATGGGGCCTCTGGACTACAATGGGGAAAAGTCATGTGATGATTAGAAGAATCATCAGAGATGCTTTATAGGGAGCTACAAACAATTGGGGGGCAGAGAAGACAGTACACAATTGTTGGGTTCCTTTAAGAGATTTAAGAGATCCCTTAAAGGGCTGGCATTTACTTCTTAAGGGGATGGCCTCTATCCAAATTATAGGGACATAAAGAGTTGGAAAAGCAGTTGAGTTGTCAGTTGAGACTGGGTTCTCAACCTGGCTGGCAGGAGTGAGTTGGAGGAGCAGAGAGCCTGACAGAACAGAGAGTTAGAGGAGCAGAGAGAAGGCTTAGTTGAGCTTGCCGCAGGGCAGTGCTTGGTGATAGTTTGGAGAAAGTATTAAAGGGAGTTCAGAGCCTCTGGACTGGTGCCGTGCCTGATACTGTCAGTTAGTCATACAGCTGTAAACTGACACACAATGAGGCATCTAGGAGGAAAATGACTTTGGCAGGACAGGGAGCCATCACAGGATGGAGACTAGGGTAGATGATCCTTGGCCCACCCTTGGAGAGAGAGCAACTCTTCTGGTCTGTCCTCAGTCACTCTCTGGGACAGAACAAACACACAAGTTCCCAGGTTCTGATAAGGACTGAGTCAGAGATGAAGATAGAGCGTCTAGTGCTGTGAAGATCATTCACACAGTATTCACAGGGCCCACAGACTTGTGACAGACCTGCTTCTTTCATTCTTACCTCAGACTGAACAGCCTGCAGAAATGTTTGTGATCTTCACAGAAGTCCAAATTTGGGCACAGCCTTCATCTGCACCATAGGCTGGCTCTTCCCTTGAATTTAGCTCCTCGATATTGTGGAAGATTGCAGGATGACTTTTCAGTTATTTCAGTGAAATCTATGAGGAATCATAGAGAGCTCCCCTAGCTTGGAAAATATGGTTGAAGTCAACTGTGGTGAGGGCATCACCGAAGAAACATGAGTAATTTGAACTGTACCATCCATGGTCTCAATTCATGCTTAAGTGATCTTAAATGTAATAATTGGGTTCTTAGCCTTATTCCATACATTTCAAATACTCAAGGGTTATATGAAATACTGGGCTATTTCATCCAACAGCACAAACATAGAACATTTCTATTATTCTAGAAATAAATATTGAATAGTATGCGGCTGATGGGCTCACTGTGCTGTCTGCGGTGAAGAAAATGGGAACACGGTCTGACTAGAGTAACCTTAAGATTTCTAGGACGATACTTGTAAAGAGAATTCTAGGAAAAAATAATTTTTGAGTACCTGGCATTAGATACTGAATTTTTTAAGAAGCTGACCTATTTCCTAGAAAGTAAAATGAACACACTGTAAAAAGAAGGCCAGTGCATTGGAGCCTGAAATCACTCATGCAGTCCTGAGCAAAAGCATGCCCAGATAATAGGGCTCCAGTGAGGGGTTTCTCTCAGCAAGACCCTCATAAAAACAAAAACCTGAAAGGGCAATTTTGCAGAGTCTGGCTAAGGCTCTATGAGCGATATTGAGCACTGGCTGAAAGTGCGGAATGGTAAGGTTGAAGAAGGAACGCCATAGAATTCAAGGAAGGCAGCTATGTTCTCACAAGGTGCCGAAGCTGTTTGCTCAGAAGCTGTGAGAAACTTTACCACTTCAGCAAGAGAAAGTTGGGTAATACAACAGATACAGTCTAAAAGAAGATAACTCCTTAAGGAACAGAAGTAACAGAAAGCAACGTGGGTGATCAATATACAGCTAACCTCCATGTTGCTATCTAGTCTTGAAAATGTGTTCCCAGATACTAAGGCAAAATATGTTGTTTTTCAGAGGCTGGAGGTTTTAGTTCCACTTTCCATTTCAGCAAGTGTCACCTTGAAAGGGAAGACATGACTTCACCCTGTTGGCAGGCATTGTTGACCGTTTTTGAAACTTGTTTCATTTCAATGCCTTTTTTAACATCTCAAATTCAATTATAGTGTCAGTTTTGCTCAGCCCTGCCTTCTTCCTGCCCATCATTCTTAAAGATTTTTGCCTCCTTTGGCTTTCTATTTTCTTACCTCTGTGGTCTTCCTTTCTGCATTTGCTGTAAACTGGTGCTTTCCATTTGTGGTTGCCTTTCATCCTATATCTAATTTTTCTGTTAGGTTTAAAATATGACTATTTTGGAGTCAATGATAGCATTTCACTAACATCGATCACTGGAATGTGAAATACCCAGTTACTAATCTTTTTTTTCATCTGCATCAAATATAGCAGATTGAAAAATATAATCTTATATGCTAAACGTGTAGTCTGCTGATAAGTATTTACCAACTGACTTGGGTCCCAGTAGATGGTTGTAAGGAAGGAAAAGTCCTGATTTGCTGATTTCCACGGTGCAAATAAACCCACCATGGACTATTTTGGGCTACCAATGTGACCTTGACCAATCTGTGGAATGCAAAAAATGGCCCTTTTTAGCCAATTTGAGAAACTTCCCACAGACAACTGCAAAACCCTTGCAGAAATACAGAATATTAAGTTCTGGGAGACAAATGCAATTAAACAATTACTTGAGTTTTTTCTTTTTTATCAAATAAGGAAAACAGTTGAAATGAAACATATATGAAGGATACTGAAAAAAATAATTAAGGGAAAATAAGCATACACATGAAAACAACATATATAATTGTATTTGGTAATAATTCAGTGCTAACAATTTCTGATACATAAAAAGTACCACATGAAGAATATTTCTTATTCCCTTGCTAACCCCCTAAAGACTATTCACAAGCTCCACAAACATTATTACTAGAGGTAAGGACTCCAGGCTCCAGCATGGCCTCACTAATGCAAATCCACAAGCCCAGAATCTTCCATGAGCTAGAACAGAGCCTTGGGGAAGAAAGTGAAAAATCAGAAGCTATTAGAGTTATAGATCAATTTACTAGCTATTGATAATCCTTTGACATTCAGCAAAGTTATAAGATTGCTTTTTCTCTGTTCTGAGAGATTTCATAAGGTCTAAAGGTTACATATGGGATCAGTGAATTTTCATAGATCTAAGCATTATTTTAGTCAAAGCCAATTTTCAGCTTTGTTTAGTCCTACTGGCTTAATATATAACAGAACTAAAGTAGGTTAGAGGTAAGGAAATCCCTTGAAGGAATAAAGAGTTTAAGTGCTACTCACATCAATTCAAATGCTTTAATCAAATGTAATCAAGAGTCTACACAGAATGCATCAGCAAGAGACAGCCACTGGAGAGTGAAAGAAATATTTTCTAGAGAACATTCTGTAGCTTCCACAATGTTACCTTAGGGTTTGAAATATTTGGCCTAAGGGGAGAATCTAAATGCTAAAGATTTATGGACCCTAAATCTTTAGTAAGAGAAGTATCTTTGAACATGCACACTATATATATATTAATTTTTTAACCCGTATGTTAAACTTTTATAGATGCTAGATTTTTTAAAAATCTATTTAAAAAGTTATAAATCATGCACCATTTCTAGAAATACTTAATTGAGGAGGGGGCTTAGAGCACACCACATAGTGCCCTGGGTTTACTACTGGCACCGTTCTCAAGGATCTCTCTTGGCAGTGCTTGGAGGACCATGTGAGGTTTCCAAGATCAAATCGGGTCAGCTGCATTGCAAGGCAATTACTTCACCCACTGTACTATTTCACCAGCTCCTAATATTTTTTAAGTTAGAGAATGTCCTAAAAACTCTTTACAAATTATTCCATTTAACCCCTTAGGGCCTAGGAGGTAAATATTATTTATGGCATGTCATATTCTTGGAGCCTAAGATTTGTCAGTTACTTACCAAAAGTCATAAAGAGAAAAGTAGAGAATCCAAGCTTAGCTCAAGCATGATCCAGAATATATAATATAACCCAATTTCTATCTTGCCAGAAACCTTAAAATTATCTTATACTTTTACTCATCCCATGACTATTAATCACTATCCCAACCTGTCTGTCATAGGCAGATACCAACATAAGCAAAAAATAAAAAATAAATAAGAGAAATGATGTGAATGCTCAAAAACTGAAGAACCGAAAGCGGATAGATTAATTCATATAGTAGAATCTTTATGCCACAAAATGATACATCAGGAACATTTTATGGGATCAGAAACGTCTTCTAACCGTATCAAGGGAAAAACTGATCACAAAGAGTATAGGGTGTTTTATAATATAAAATAAATACATATATGGATGGAGGGAAATGCTAAAAAATAAACAGTAATATGTTCACTCTGATTATCTTTGTAAATTAGCATCATATTTTCTTTGCTCTTTTAGCATGTTCACTTGTATCCACTTGTCTTCATTTGCTCAAGTGGGTACCAGTAATGTCTCCATTCCTTGGGAATGAGATCCATTATTGTTACTGTTTTTGGCATATTGAATACACCATGGGTATCTTGCCAGGCTCTGCAGTGGCTCTGGGTTCATCCCGGGCGGGAGGCAGTTTATTTTCTATATCATACCATCAACCATCTAGGGCCCACGGGGCAGAGCCCTGGGTGTAGACAAGCCTGTCTTCTGTCTGTCACCTGCCAACACAGCCGGGCACCGAAGCCACACCTGCAACAAGACAGTCAGAGAGGTAGACCAGAAATAGCACCAGGGCATTAGTAGAGGATCTTGGGCACTTTGGGTGGTGATGGGGTGTGGTGAGGTGTTTCTTAAATGAAAACATTCAAGTTTACTCTTCTATTTCTAGGAATTCTACTATTGGATTTTTTTTTAAATGTTTTATTATATATACTAATACTCTTTCATGCTCTAATTGTAAAAGTTGTATAATTTTGGATAGGGATCGGGGCGATAATATAGCTGGCCCCTTGATGCCCTACATTCAGCCACCCAGATTAAATTCAACTGGCTCCCCATATGGTCCCACAAGCACTGCAGGAGTAATTCCTGAATGCAGAGCAAGGAGTAATCTCTGAAGACCACCAGGTCTTTTGACCCCAAAACAAAACAAAACAAAAAGTTTTTATAAAACTTGGGCCAGAAATTGAAGAAACAGAAACACTCCCAAATAGCTTTTATGAGTCACTTATCACCCTGATACCCAAAGCAGACAGAGATGTCACAAAAAAAGGAAAACTACAGACCAATCTCCCTGATGAATACAGATGCTAAGATCTTCAACAAAATACTAGCAAATAGAATCCAAAGAGTCATCAAAAGATTATACACCATGACCAAGTGGGATTCATCCCAGGAATGCAAGGATGGTTCAACATCCACAAGTCAATCAACATAATACATCATATCAACAGAAAGAAAAATAAAAACCATATGATCATATCAATAGATGCAGAGAAGGCATTTGACAAGATTCAACACCCGTTCATGATAAAAGCTCTCTGTAAAAATGGGGATTGAAGGAACCTTCCTTAAGATAATCCAGGCCATCTACTACAAGCCCACAGTGAGTATCATTCTCAATGGGAAAAAACTGAAAGCCTTCCCCTTAAGATCAGGGACAAGACAAGGCTGCCCACTCTCACCACTTCTATTCAATATAGTACTGGAAGTACTTGCCATAGCAATCAGGGAGAGAGAAAGACATTAAGGGCATCCAGATAGAAAGGGAAGAAGTCAAGTCGTCACTATTTGCAGATGACATGATATTATACCTGGAAAACCAGAAACTCTCTACAAAGAGACTCCTAGAAATAATACATTACTATAGTAGAGTGGCAGGGTACAAAATCAATACCCAAAAGTCAATGGCCTTCCTATATGCAAACAACGAAAGAGAAGAAAGGGACATTAAAGAAACTATCCCATTCACAATTGCGCCGCAGAAAATCAAATACCTAGGAATCAGTTTGACAAAGAATGTGAAGGATCTTTACAAAGAAAACTACAAAACATTACTTCAGGAAATAAAAGAAGACCTGAGGAAATGGAGACACATTCCCTGATCATGGATTGGAAGGATTAACATTATCAAAATGGTAATACTCCCTAGAGCTTTATAAAGATTCAATGAAGTCCCTATAAAGATACCCATGATGTTCTTCAAAGAAATTGAACAAGCACTCCTGAAATTTGTATGGAATAATAAACCCGCACAAATAGCTAAAGCAATCCTTGGAAAAAAGAAGATGGGAGGTATCACTTTCCCCAACCTCAAGCTCTACTACAGAGCAGTTGTAATTAAGACAGTGTGGTATTGGTATAGAGACAGACCCGTAGACCTATGGAATAGAACTGAGTATCCTGAAAGACACTCTCAAATATACAACCACTTAATCTTCGATAAAGGAGCAAAAAATATTAAGTGGAGCAAAGAAAGCCTCTCAAGTAATGGTGCTGGGAAAACTGGGCAGCTGCGTGTAACAACATGAACTTAGACTTCCTACTAACGCCATGCACAAAAATCAGATCAAAACGGATTATAGATCTCAACATCTAACATGAATCTATAAGGTACATCGAAGAAAACATAGGAGAAATGCTCTACGACATCAAAACTAAAAGTGTCTTTAAAGACGACACACCACTGACCAAGCAAATGGAAGCAAAGATAAACAAAAGGGATTATATAAAATTGAAAAGCTTTTGCACCTCAAAAGAAAAGGTGACCAAGATACAAAGACAATCCACAGAGTGGGAAAGTATATTCACCCAATACCCATCTGACAAGGGCTAGCCACAATGTGTAAAATAAGAGGGAGAGAGATGCAGAGACAGATAGAGTCAGAGAGAAGGAGAGGAAACGAGGGTACCTGCTATTGAGGCAGCCTTGGGGTGGGCTGGAGGGGTGGGTACATTGGGGGTGGAAATGGGGACTGGTAGAGGGATGGGTGATGGAATACTGTATTACCAAGAACCAATTATAAACACCTTTGTAATTGTATGTCTCACGGTGGTATAATAAAAAATTTAAAAAAAAATCTTGGGCCAGAGCTATAGTACAATGGGAAGGAGGGTATCTGACTTGCATATGGTCAACCCAGGTTTAATCATTGGTATCTATATGGTTCCCCTAGAAACACTAAGAATGAGTTCTTAAATGCAGAGCCAAGAGCAAACCTTGAGCATCACCTGTTGCAGGACACCTAAAAGCCTAGGCCTCTGCATCTGCCCTGGATTGCCTCCTGCCAGTCACTTCATAGATAGGGGGATAGACTGAATGTGGCAGTCTTATCTGACCATGTATTTTGTACTGGCTGGTATAAATATTCTCTCATGCTACCACAAGCATCGTGGGATTAGCTAGATCTTACCAGCATATTTGCCTGGCCACGTTGGATCCCTAAGTAATTAGACCAGAGAGAAATGCTGTTTGCCTCCAAGCAAGCAAGCATGGCTCCCCTGATAACTCAAAGGCAACGAAAATACAAAACTACCGTGAAGTAGACGAGACTCTTGTGAAGGCTTGGAGAAATATTTAACTGGCATTAGTATTAGTCTTTGGTACAGAGACATGCCATCTCAGAAACCCCCTTCTCTACCCTATAAAGGCAATTCCAAGCAGATCTTGGCTCAAGATATTAGGTGAGGTGCTGAGAGAAATTACCTGAAGGCATTTGATCCTTCCTGCCAGGGGAAGTTACATTTAGCTTATAGCTTCTCCCAGCTCTGCTAGGAGGCTTTGAATTAGCTCTGGGTCCTTGTAAACAGCCAGATGGCCTCCTGAAGTTTCTACATTTCTATAGAGCTATTTTCCAGTTTTCATCTCTAGATAGCCCAGCCCAGAATGGGCTGGGGAATTTGGGCTGATTTTTAGCTATAAAATAAGCTGCAAAAAGAAAGAAGCTCTCTCTTTTTTCCCTTTCTGCCATTTTGGCTTCCCTTGGTGTTTTGCTTCTCCATCCTCTCCATTCTCTGTTGGGCCTCAACACGTGGTGGCAGCCATCTTGGCCTACACCTGGCTGGGGCCTAGCTGGGAATCCAGAGTCCGGAGGTTTTCCCTGCTCTTGGATTGTATATTGGAACCTGTGATAGTAAAGCCCTTTTAAAACTGCATCGGATTCCTGAGACTTCATCCATTCCCGCCAGCTTCGGGCGGTAGAAGGGAACTCACTTCCCGGCACATTCGGGGACGCCGGTGACACTCCCCGACAATCACCCAATGTGACCACTGCCATAAAGAGACTTTATAGCACTTTGGGATAAATTATCTGTACCTGGAGTGTTCTTTGCAGAAGGTAATTTCTTACAAATTCCTTCTTGAGTTAGTTTTGGGACTATTATCTATCATACAATAGATAGCTGTTATCTATCAAAAAATTTATCTATATTTTCTAATGCATTAGCTTCACTTGATCACTTGAATCCTGTTATTCATCGATTTGCTCGAGCAGGCGCCAGTAACATTTCCATTGGACCCTATATGTGCCAGTGTAGCCCAATGACATCTGGTTGATTCAGGAATATGAAGAGCCTCAAACCGTTCCTTCAGGGTCTTGACAATGAAGTCTGACCATCTTGTAGGTGGGCGGCCACGTGATCTTTTGACATCCCGTGGGATCCAGTCAGTAATGGCTCCAGTCCAGCGGTTGTCTCCAAATTGCATTACATGTCCAGCCCATCTGATTTTCGGTGACTTTGCAAATGAGACATCATCCCTGATTCTGGAATAGCGACAGAGGTCAGAACTCCGGATTCCTTCTCTCACTTGAGTGAGGCGTGATATTCCAAGCATAGCTCTTTTGATTCCTCTCTGGGAGATCTGAAAGCATTCTCATCCTGCTTTCATAGGGCCCAGGTCTCTGAGGCGTATGTTAATGCAGGGAGAACGGTGGAGTCAAAGAGATGTGCCTGGAGCCAGAGGTTCTTTGTCCTTTTTAGCTATTTCTTTGATGCCTTTGAAGGCATTCCATGCCGCTCTCTTCCTTCTGCGCAGCTCAGGTTTTAGGTCGTTCATCATGTTGATTTCTCGACCTAGGTATACATAACTGCTGCATTCAGAGATGTTTGTTCCATTGAGAGTAAATGGGGCCTCTAGAGGCATTAGCTTAAAGCTTAAAGTTTTTCAAAATATGAACCTAATCCTAAAAATTCCCCTGCATTCCACCCATGAATTTTAGATGTAGAATCTTTAAGTGTGCTTCAGAATAGCTTCTAATTCTATAATAATTTTTTGGTACTTGAGTCATTCTTAACTCTTAATTTCCACATATATTGATTTCTTCTATATACTTTTTGTTTGCAATTTCAAAGTTGATTTCATTTGTGGTCAGACAGCATAATCTGTATGATTTTAAATTTTTTAATTTGTTTAAATTTCCTTTAGGGCACAGGATAAATCAATCTTCATAAATAACCATTTTGTTCTTTTATAAATGTGCATTCCCAGTTCTTAGCTGCTCCATATGTGACCATTGGATCAAATTTCTTGTTAAGATTGGTCTTCCAAGTCTACATTTTCCTTATTGGTTTGTGCTTAACTAGTTCTATAAATTTCTAAAAGATATACATTAAAATTTCTCTGGGCCTTGCACATAGCTGACCCAAGTTTGGTCCCCAGCACCACATATAATCCCTTGAGGACCACAAGGAGTGATCCCTAAGCACAGAGTGAGAAGTAATCCCCTAAGCATATATAAGTATGATTACAAAAAACAAAATAACAATAGCAATAAAATAAAATCAAATATCTGACTGTAGACTTATTTTTAACCTCATCATAGATGGATTTTACTTAGTATATTTTGAATTGTTATATTTGTGTTATTTGGTATGTCCATATTGAAAATTTTTTATCAATGAAGGGACTGAATCAATTATCTTTACTTTCAGTAAGGCACTTTTGCCTTAGTTTTTTTGTTGATTATTTTTTTTTTGCTTTTTTTTGGGTAAATTTGTATAGCTGCATCAGTTGTCTTTTGGTGAGAATTTGTTTTCTGCACAGTTTCCATTCTTTAAATTGTGATTGAGAGAATGCAATTCATCATATCTACTGCTTTTAAACAATTCCACAATACTCCTTTCACTCTGATGTTCTAATTACAGTTCTGGCTTCCAAAATAAGATAATTCATTTCTCAAAAGAAACAAGAAACAGAACTGGCATGTGGGGTGTTATGGATAATGGTTTTGAATTTGATTGGTTTATCATGGGAAACCAATCTCTAAAGACCAATCTCTAAAGACCAGTTCTTGCTCTGCCTGAGCTTATGTGCTCTTCTGGAAAAACATATGTGTGTGGGTGGATGCCAGGCCTGAGGAGGGCATATTTAGCTAGAGACTGGAGGGTATGACAGCTACAGTGCCTCCAAGGGCCAACAGGGTATTTTAGGCAATTTCACTGGGCAGGAAAGAGCTGTTTGGGGATTTCTTGCTCTCCTACAGTGAACTATTTGGCATCTATCAATCCTTAATATTGCCAGATCACTATTAAGAAAAATCTAAATTTGGATGATAGATTTGCTGATTTTCTTTGGGAAAATCTACTAGCTCAATTTTTGATTGAATAATTTTTATCTAAGTGTCATAGTCTATAATACTATTGTTCTTAAGTCTTTGTTTTACAATTGCAGAGCTATTACATCAATTCCTCCACTGATGCCCAATTCATATTTTATAATTCTATGCATCTTAAATCATGTCTGTTGCCTATAGTGTTATCTATAGCATCACCCACAAATCCTAGCAAGTCCTACAGTTGGGAGGGGGAACAGTAGGAAAAGGCCTTCATATCTTAGCTCTTAGGAAATGAGTTTTTTTCAATTCTTGGGATGGCTATTAGCTACAGGGCAGCATGATATGTAGGTCAGTCCTGAAGAGAAATAACAGATGATGGAATGCAAGACTGGGATTCACGTTAATAAGGGCTTCCAATAAATTGCACCAAAACAATATGTGCAACTTTGAGATTCCTGTTGCTAGCTCTATGCCAATGTCCTAATCTGAGTCAATCTCATGGAATTCAGTCTCAGCTGAGTCCAAGAAAACAATACGAAGAAAAGAACTGAACATATATCCCCACATAAAAAGCATATATTCTATAACATAAATCATATAAGTAATTTTGGTATCTATTTGGGAACATTTGCATATATATTTACATCTATGCAAAGGTACACACAAGTCCTTAACTTTTCTGAGTCACTTCGTTATTTAGAATGCCTGCCTTGCTAGCATACATACAGGAGTTAAATCCCTAATTCCCACACGTATCCTGAAGGAGATCCTGACAACTCTGCCATTTGGTTCTGGTAGTGTTGCAATTTTCAGCAGCACCACAGAAAATTGTATGCAAGCCCCACAACCAGGTCACACACGTGTGAGTATAAATGTTAACAAACACCTCGGCTGAGATTGTGTGCAACTCCCAGAAAGATCCACAGCTAAAATAATAACGCACCACAACCAAACATCTGTATGATTCACCCCTACTCCAGTATGTCTTCACAATATCAACAACAAAGGAAACAGGAAAGGGAAGGGGGGAGATACAAATACTAACAATAATAAACATAGTTATGAAGTATCTGTCCAGGATGCCTTTAAAATAAACACTTCCAACATGCAAAGGTGCTTCAGTGACTGTTAAATAAGATATTCTTCTCCCAGACAAAAAAAATGCTACAATAGAACTCCTGCTACTACAAATTACCCTTAGCTGCATTATGTGACTTCAGGTAGTGCTCAGTGAGAAAACTCAAGTGCAAAGAAGAAGTGTGGCTTATCAAGGTCACAGACTTAGTGAGTGTTGGTGCCAGGATTCATAATGAGGCCTCTGATGTCAAAAGCCTGTTTCCCCTCTCGCACCTCCCTTGGCTGACAAGTGGGTGAGAATCTCAGCTCCAACAGTCTGATCATTAGGTAGCCAAGACATCTGACAAAGCATGAGTGCTGCGAGGTGCCAGTGTCAAGAACTCAACACTGTGAAATCAGAGAAGAGTAGCAGGCCTTGCAGTGGGTTATAAGGAAACACAGAGTCAACAGAGTCTGTTAAATCCTGTGATTTCTCACCTTCACAGCAGCCAATCCGCCTTCCCTGGTCTCCACACACAGACCGTGTACCCACATTTCCTTGTCAGAATGTAAAAGACATTTTGTCTCTGAACTTAAACTACTTTTGAATTTCTCTTTGTGGATCTTCTTCCACAACGGAATCAACTAATTACCTGAGCCAAACACATCTCAATTTAGATGAGATCTCTACCTACTTGTGCTTTCGTGTTTGAAGATAGTAAGTCAGCATGCATTTTCCCAGAGAGAGAGAGAGAGAGAGAGAGAGAGAGAGAGAGAATGAACATATTTCTTACATAAATTACAATTTTTGAATAACAAAATCTTGCATTAGTTATCATTAGTTTCAGTACTTAAATTTTATATCTTAACTTCTTAGAAATGCTCATCACCTTAGTGTATATTTGTAGCTTGCTATTCTGGCACATTTTTTGACAAGTCACCTAGTAACCATATTCAATGAGATGTGCAAGAATCTAGATGTTTTCTTCTAAATAAAAATAATTAACATAGGCTGTATTACTAAATGAATTTTCATTCTCTTCAACATGTATAATATAAACTTTCTCAGGGAATTGTGATGAAAGATTTCCTTGGAAAGGATAATCCATAATTTATGCACCATCTCTCTGGTCAATTCTCAGATTGACCCTTCAAAGCAAAGCTCTGACTATCTTTCAGTTTCTATTAATAAAAGTTAATTCTACAGATGAAAATGATATATGCAAAACCATCTCCCAACAACCATCTCCCAGAATGAAATTATTATTCTTGTGCTTTGCTCAATGTTTGAGGGCTCCTTTCTGGAGTGAACAACTTCTCTTCTCTTAGGCAGATCCCAGGAGCACCTTGCTTTCAACTGCTTTGTATTTCTAAAAATTCAAAAGGGCTTTAATGAAATATTTACTATAAAAGACATTGTCTGCATTATTTCAATCAGTATATACTGTAGTAGCCTGGAATTAATTACAGAAAAGTGAAATAACATCTAACAACTATAAACTTCTAATCATTAGCCAACACATACAAACACAAATTATAATTATATATTCCTCTCCCAATGATTCAGAGACCTATTTTTTTAATTTTTTATTATACCACCATGAGATATACAATTACAAAGATGTGAATAATTGGGCTCAGTCAAACATTGTTCCAGCACCCATCTCTTCACCAGTGCCCCATTCCACCACCAATGTCCCCACATTCCCCTCCCTCACAGCTCTATATCAGGCATTTTTTCTTTTCCTTCCTTTCTCTCTCTGTCTCTCTTTCTCTCTCTGTGTCTCTCTCTGTCTCTCATTTTTTTTAAATTTTTATTATACCATGTGAGATATAGAATTACAAGGATATTCATAATTGGGTCTCTACAATACAGTGTTCCAGAACCCATCCCTCCACCAGTGCCAATTCCTACCACCCGATTCCCGAACATGCCCACCCAAACCCTGCCTGCCCCTATTGCAGGTGCATTTTTCTTCTCTTTCTCTTTGTCTATGTCCCTGTATTTCTCTCTCTCTTCTATTACACTTTGTAGCTTGTCCTACAGATACTAATAATGTATGATGTCAGAGACCTATCTTTAAGAAGTTACTCCTACTTCCGTCAGGAATAAACTTGGGAATACAAAATTATTTACACTAAACTGAGATTTACTTTATAGTTTTATGTAAAATTATATTCTAAAATAAATACATTCAGCAGTACCTTTTGATGAATACACAAGTTTATATGGCAGGTATTAAAATTCTTTGCAAAAAGAAAAGCAATTCAGTTTTCCCAACATGATTATGAAGTTCTACTTCTCTCTTTAAAAAGTATTTATGGGCACATATCCAAAGGTGCAAGAACGACCAGTGCTGACAAGGATGCAGGGAGAAAAGGACTCTCATCCACTGTTGGTAGGAGAGTCAACTGGTACAACCTTTTTTGGAAAACAATATGGAAATTCCTAAAAGAAACTAGAAATTGAGCTCCCATTTGACAGCAATACCACTCTTTGGAATATACCTTGGGAGCCCAAAAATACTCAACAGAAGCACCATCTGTACTTCTATGTTCATAGCAGCCCTACTCACAATAGCCAGAATATGGAACCAATCTCAGTGCCAGAGAATAGATGACTAGATAAAGAAACTACTGTATATCTATACAATGAAATACTATGTAGCTATTAGAAAAACAAAATTATGAAATTTTCCTATAAATGGATGGACATGAAGACTATCATGCTGAGTGAAATTAGTCAGAAGAAAAAGGACAGATATAGAATGACTGCATTCATTTGCAGGATATAAAAAATAACAGGAGATTAATATCCAAGGCCAGGCAAAACATGGACCAGAAGGACTTGTCAATGGTTGGAATCTACCACAGGTGTGTGGGAGTCAGACATTACATAAGATAGAAAAGGGATCAGTGTGCTAATAATTGTTGGAAGTGATAATACCAGCCTAGAACTGAGCATTGAACATAGGCAAAGGGATATACAGGATAACCCCAAATGTATGTATTGCAAGTCACAATATGTAAGAGAAGGGGTAAAGACAGAGACAGAGAGAGGGGAGAGGAAGAAGACAATGAAGAAGGAGGAGGAGGAGGAAGAACAAGAGGAGGAGAAGGAGAAAGAGAAAGAGAAAGAGAAGAAGGACGAGGAGGAGGAAGAGAACAAGAAGGAAAAGGAGGAGGAGGAGGAGGAGGAGGAGGAGAAGGAGGAGAAGAAGAGGAGAAGAAGAAAGAGGAGGAGGATGTAGGGCTTTTGTCTCACACTTGACTGACCTGGGTTCCATCCCCAGCATCCCATTTGGTCCCCAAGCACCACCAGGAATAATTCCAACCAGGAGTAATCCCACATTAGCCTAAAGTTTTATTAATCTGCTACTCTTGCCAATATCCATTCCACAAAGTATAATTTCAGCCAAATATTACTCATTAGACACTACTTTGTACTGTTAAAATACAGTGAATCTGATGCAGGTGGACCCCACAGGAGGCTTATGTGAGTCAGGAAGGGAGAGAGATGGTCGCTTTCTCCCCAGCCGCCTCTGCCGCCTGGGACCCTTGGGCAGGCTTAGGACTGATAAAGTCTGCGATGAGCCCCTGCACGGGCGTGGGCCTGAGCCCCACCAGCCCCACGAGGTGGCCGTCCAGTCACACCTGATGTCCGCTTGATCTCTAGGCATGGGAGCTGATCCCCACCACCCGAGATTTCTCGGGAGCCACGGACTCAGACTGGAGCGAAGAATTGCTCTCTGCAGGAAAGGAAAGTCAGTCCTAGGCCTTACCCAGGGTTGCCTCAGGGTTCTTGTCTTCCTTGGAGAAAAAGAACTTTCAGGAGTCAACGAGCAGTGAAGTTTTACAGATTTTATTAAGGAGGTTTTTAGGATGGGGAAGGAGAAGGGAGAGAGTACACATCTCAAGAGGGGAGATGCAGGCTGCTCCAGAGGCAGAGAGCGAGCAAGCCCCAACTGATTTCCAAAGGGGGCTTTTATCCCTTTGGGTTGGAATGCTCTGGAATCTTCTGCTGGTCCATCAAAGGTTAGTGGGGACTAAGGGCTGTGCAGAAGGAGGTGGATCCAGCTTCCTCAGGGTCCATTGTTAGTTAATGGGTCTTATGAGGTCTTCATTCCTGTTCCAAAAGCTGACAGCCTAATGGTGACAGTTTATTGCCATGCAGGGCCCCCCTGTCTGCCTGCCTACATCAAATCTAGGTCTAGATTAGAAGGTAAGGCATTTGCCTCATATGTGGTTGCAGCAGCTACGATCTCGGTTCAAATCCCAGCAACACATATGGTTCCCTGAGCACTGTCAACTGTCACTCCTAGCACAGAGTCATGGATAACCCTTGAACACCACAAGATATAGCCCAGACCACACACATATATTTTTAATATCTTACTACAATAAAGGGAGTTCATCTAATAGAAACTGGAAAAGGAAAGACAGAGAAATGGTCAACATCTGAAACCAGCAGAGAATGCTCTTTCTCTTTCCTGAAATACATTATATATGATTCATTCATATGTGAATGAATCATATATAAGATAGCAAAGTTTAAAATATCAAGTAAATTATTAAATCATTTCTGGAAGAAATAAAATCCCTGAAGCTGCCATGCTCATATCATTGAGAGACCGGTCTTGGGTTGGGCCACTCTGCTCTTGCGTCTCCAGCTTCTGAAAGCTGCCATTTACTTTCACTTGCGCCACACATCTCCAGTGGCTGCCCCCAGGGACTCTTTACATCTCCAGTTTCTTCAGTCTATGTTCAAATCTCCCTCGAGTTCCCTCATGTCAGAACACTCACTTGTCCAAGCATGTAGGGTCTGTTGAAAGAACCCAGTTCATGTATCAACTCCTAATAATTAAGCCTTAACTCAGTCAACTTCTACAGACATCTTTTCCTTCCACCATTTCAGAGTCTAAGACTAAGGTGGAGGTGTCCGAAGATGGAGGTATTCTCATGAAGAGAACCATTTTCCAGCCTACAATACCACAGTTCAAGAAATGGAACCTAATACAAGGCATGGTGAGCAGAAGCCAGGTGGAGTGTTTCTAGAAGCCTGGCACAATAGCCTTCAGGGTCCTCACCAGGTCACTGTCTATCTGTTAAAGAGTTATCTCAGGGTCTTGATCCCCGGATGTTTCTGGATTGATGGACTGTTTGTCTTTAGGCAATTACTGACCAGTAAAGCAGCTGATTCCTTTGCCTTTTATTTATCTAATAATAAAGCTAAGTGTCACTGCTGCAGAACAAGAATCTGTTTAAATTTTCCTTTAAGGCTTTTTATCAAAGCATTTTTCCTTAAAAGTCTTCTGAAGCTGACAGTTTGTTGCTTTTTCTTTTCTTTTTTCCAACTCAGTTGCAGGATATTGTCAGTGACAGGGATTGTTACAAATAGGAGGAAGTAGTTTATTTCAAAAAAAAACGTCAGGTGAGTCTCAGGGAAAATGTCAAGCTAGATTCAGGGTCACTGGTGCTTAGCTTTCAGCTGCTAATGTATGCAAATGAGCCCATGGAGGGGCCCAGCTGTTGTGTGTTAAAATGTGCTGATGAAACTAAATTGGAATTCTAGTGAACGCAAATCAAATTGTAAGCAAAAGCACTGAAATATCCCAGCCACCCCCCATCCTGAGGTAATATAGGCCAACCCAAGAAAAATGACTAATGGGTAATAATACACAGTCCTGACAGGAATCATAAGCTAGGAAGGAAGTTGCATGTAAAATAATAATAAAGAATATTAAATTGCCACCAGGCCTACGGGGGACAAATAAAAACCTAATAGGTTCTCACCAGCAGTCACTTACTCAATCCCTTTGAAAATGTCCCAGGAATCTGCCAGACAAAGGATGTTTTCAGTCAAATGGCCTTTCTTCTGGAAAGGAATGTTTTCTCAGATCTGGAAAAGGCCAAGAAGGGGTGCCCCTGGTAAAGGCCCCCTCCTGCCTGTCATAATAATTCCTTGGGCAGGTAAGTGAAAACAGAGGCCACCTTTATCTGCTATTTGTAGAAGAAATTATGCACTTTCTCTAGACTAGCCGTATTTTTTTTACTTTTTCATTTTATTTTATTTTTTTTTAAGTATTTTATTATACTACCATGAGATATACAATTACAAAGATGTTCATATTTGGGTTTTGGTCATACAGTGTTCCAGCACCCATCCCTCCACCAGTGCCCATCTCCCACCACCAAAGTCCCGGTTCCCTCCCCCCCCCCCCCCAGCCCTCCTCCATGGCAGGTTCTTTATTTCTTTCCCTTTCTCTCTCTTTCTCTTTTCCTTCCCTTCCAGACTATGGATTACAGAACATACATTAAAGGGTTGTCATGTGTATCTTTTTGCCTCTACTTAATGTTCAGTTCTAGGTTGGTATTAGTACCCTCAACAATTGTTAGCACACTGTTCCATTTTCTGTATTACCTAGCCTCTGACTCCCACACGCTTGTGATAATTTCCACCTTTGACAAGACCTCCTGATATGTTTCACTTGACCTTACTAGCCGTATTTTTGACCTTCCCTCCCCCCCATTTCTGCTCTTATAAGTAATCCTCTTTCTTATATAAGCTATGAGACCAAGTTTAATTGTCTACGTAACTTGTTTAGTATTCCTTTTATCCCTAAGTGATCGCGTTTCCTGTAAGGTAATCTGCAGGACTCTCTGGGTGTTTCCATTCAAAATGTAGTCATTGGCCTCTAGTAAGAAGTAAGCCTGCATCCAGAACCAGGGACCACTTGATTTCCTGTGCAGATGCCTCAGTTTCCACTTCCCTCTACCCCCCATGTTGTCTCCATGCCTGCTGAGAGGTGATCTCAGGGCCCCAATGGCAGGTCACCAAACGCTTGCCCTGCCTGGCTGGGTGGACAGACAGACGGTGCTGTGCAGTGCAAGGGAGGCTTGACTCCCGGAGCTATGACCACCATTAGGAAGTACTTGCCTCGTCTAGATCCAGCCTTAATGTTTTTCTGACATCCTAGTGATAGCAGTCCCTGCACAAAGCGAATATCAGAGTTAATACTGTGAGGAGATGAAATAATGAGCATAGTTTTACCAAAGATAATGAAGTATCATGTAATGCCTGCATTTTAACATTGGTTGGAGCGCATCCTTAGAAAACTGAATGTTAAAAAAAAAAGGACATTTTTGGAAATTGTATGCTCTCTAGCAACTTTGTGTGAATTTTTATGCAAGCACTGTTTTATGAGTTATATAAAATGCTATTCAAATAGAAAAAAAAGTGAGTCTGGCTGGCCAGTTATGTCTGCTGATCAGATTGTGGAATTTAAGCAAAACCCAGCCTTCCTGGCTCGGAAATCTAGTACAATAGGTAGGACACTTGCCGCTCACATGGCAAACCCTGGTTTGAACCTGGCACCCCTGAGCTCCACCAGGAGTGTAGCACCAGCACTAAGCCTAAACCATGAGCACAGTGGGTGTGGCCCTCAAACAAAACACAAACATTAAAAGAAAAAGAAAAAGTGTCTCATTCCTGGTCTGTGCACCGGCCAGCTGCAGTCTGGACACATTCCTGCCTTCTGTCCTCAGGACAAAAGCCAAGAGCTGCTGGTCTCAGGAGCACTGGGTTGGAGCAGGCTGAGCAGCCTCAGACACCCGAGTATCATCCTTGACAGGTGCTGCCTGGAGGAACAACAGTTCGCTCACCCAGCAGTGTTCAGGGCTTACTCCGCTCCATACTCAGGAATCACTCCTGGTGCTGTTTAGGGAATCACGTGTATGCTGGGGATCAAACCCAGGTTGGCCAAGCAAGCACCCTACCTGGGGTTTTATCAGTACTGTCAGTACTATTGCTGTGGCCCCAATTCTTGTCTTTTCGAACCTGCATTTCATACATTTCTACTACTAATTGCCTGCTAACCCTTTTCTTCCTAAGCTCAGGGGAACTTAGCATGGGGGAACTTAGCATGCAAAGCTTCAAATAGCACATGGACAGAGTATATGTTTGTTGACTAGATTAGTAAATATATGCCTCTAAAAATGATATTTTTAATAAATACTTAGCTGAAAAATTATTCTGAACTTTGATTTAAAAATACTAAGACAAAGTCATACTAATCTATTCTTTAAAGCCTCTAGCTTTTAGACTGCCATTTTGTGTTTGACAGATGCAAAGTATTACTATTAAGGGAGAGAGAAGTCCCACAAACCTTTAATAATGAAGTTCATTTTAGTTTCCAAGGTTCAAGCTTTATTTAATAAAATTTATTCTAGCTTCTCATAGTCCTAGTTTTATTGATAAGATTTATTTTAGTTTATAGAGTATGAAAACTTAACAAAATATATTTATAATACTGTGTTACTGAATATCCCTTAGTTTCAAAATTAGTGAGCAGATACTATCCAATTATCACAAAACTGTAACTTTAGAATTGAATGGAAGATATTTTAATTTTCTAAAAGACAAAGACTGAACTGAATAGTGATGGGAATAACTGAACATATCTCCAAGACAAATTTTCTTCCAGAACCATTGAACTCTGGCCCACGTTTAAAAACTACCCTATACGAAAGTGGCATGTCACAATTATGACAGCAACCTTATAGCTCTACACTATAAATTATGTTGACTTTAATTCAAACCAAGTTTAAGAGATCACTCTACTATTGTTCTTTGTTGGTGAATGATCATTGTTGATTTATTTCCTGTATCTAGAAGGAAAGCGAATGGGGAAGTCACGACTTGATCTATCAATTACGTCTAAGTCCATAAAGCAGCAAATGAGTTACAGACAAATGTTAATAGGCTGAAACCCCAAAGGCTCTTTGTCACACAAACTACAACAAAAGTACTGCTTAACCTTACTTGGCCTCCAACTGACCCAAACGTAGAACTAAAGTCCATAGTGATAGTGCCAGGAAACCTTTCAACAATTCTTCTGAGATACTGGGAGAAGGAGCTTGTGCATAACAAAGGAGAAATACAAAACAAAACAATGTGCCATAGTCACTTTGGGATGCTGTAATAAAAACATCATAGACTCTGTGTTTTAAACAACAAACTCCTATTTCTCACAGTTTGAGATGGCCAAGCTGGGAATGCTAATAGATTCAGTGTCTTTCTGGTGAAGTTGGGTGGCCTTCGATGTCCTTTGCGTGGGGGGAAAAAAAAACAAAATCTCTGGTTCTCCCTTTATAAGAACATAACTCCTATTCACAAAGACCCACAAAGATCTCATAACTATTTCTCATGATCCACTCTCCATACTTTGGGGGTGGCGGGTATAAGACTAATATCCAAGGCCAGGGAAAACAGGGGCCAGGAGGACTGGTCATTGGTTGGCAGCTTGCCACAAGTGTATGGGAGGCAGAGCAAAGATAGGTTAGAGAAGGGATGATCATTCACCAACAAAGAACAAATAGTAGAGTGATCTCTTAAACTTGGTTTGAATTAAAGTCAACATAATTTATAGTGTAGAGCTATAAGGTTGCTGTCATAATTGTGACATGCCACTTTTGTATACGGTAGTTTTAAAACATGGGCCAGAGTTCAATGGTTCTGGAAGAAAATTTATCTTGGAGATATGTTCAGTTATTCCCAGCATACATCAATATCCATAGTTTCCCTTCCATTCACTCCCACTTTCTCTCTCTCTCTCTCTCTCTCTCTCTCTCTGTCATTATGGGATGCAATACAGATACTGAAAGGTCATGATGTATATCACTTTACCTACTATTGACATTCAGTTCTTGTCCAGAGTGATCTTTTCCAACTATAGTGGATGGAAGGGAAACTATGGATATTGATGTATGCTGGTGAAGGGTGGAGTATTGGAACATTGTATGACTGAAACCCAATCATGAACAACTTCATAACTGTGTATCTAAAATAAAAAGCACAAAGATCCAGCTTCCAACCCCATCATAGGGAAGCTAGGGTTTCAATGTGTGACTTCTGAAGCAAGGCAAACATCAGTCAAGAAAGCACTATTGTTGGGCCGGAGCAATAGCCCAGCGGGTAGGGCATTTGCCTTGCACGCGGCCAGCCCATGTTGACCTGGGTTCGATCCCCACATCCCATATGGTCCCCGAGCACCACCAGGAGTTATTCTTGAGTGCAGAGTCAGGAGAAACCCCTGAGCATTGCTGGGTGTGACCTAAAAAGCAAAAAAAAAAAAAAAAAAAAAAGAAAAGAAAAGAAAGCACTATTGTTATTTCTTCTCTTTTCAGTGACACTCCTACCAGCAGGCAAAAACTTTGGTCTAGTATCTGTTTCTGACATTAGCTCCTTGGAAGAATTGAAATATGGAACACATGCTTCTAAAGAAGGAAAAAATAAGCCAGCACATTCACTATGGTGAAGTCCGAGTATCTTTGCACAGATCATTTATTGTTTAAGTCCTTGCAACTGTCCTTTAACAACCCTACAACTCTCAGCAGCAACACTTGAAACAAGATAGAGGGGAGCTTTAGGAAGGTCAAATTTCTTCCCTCTGACTCTGAAGAAGCACCTCTTACAACGTTTTGGCTAAGATTTTCAAAACTCGATTCCAAATAACAGCCCCAGATAAAAGTCTATAATGTGGCTGTCAGTGAATGTGACTTTCATTCTAGAATGGAAATGTTGTCAAGAGTTCAGGGCTTTGGAGCAGTTGCCGTCTAGTAAAGGCTTAGAAAAAAAAGAATAACAACAGTGTAGGTCTTATAATTTCTGTGACTTTCAAGTCAGATGGAAGGATATGCATTTGTTCATAAAACTGCAGTTATAATTTATAAATAGCCAAACATGTATCTGTATTATAATATGTATGTATACACATATACATATATTGTCCTTGGGCCACACATCATGGTAGTCAGTGACTACTCCTGGATCAGTGCTCAGGCATGCTCCTAGCAGCTGGGAAATCATGCAGTACCTAGGATCTAGGCAATACATGTGACCAGCCTTATTCTTCCAAGATATGGGGCTTACAAGAATTCTGTATTATTCATAGTACTATCAAAAATTGTAAAAGACAAATAGACAAATTTTGAGTTCTATTTCTCCTTACTATGTACAAAAGTCTGAATTAATTTGATGTAAGCATTCATTTTTCAAACCACTTTTATCAGTGATCTATTCTGTGTTGGACAAAGTGTTGATCCCTGAGGCAAATACGAATAAAGAAATGATCCCTTCTCCTATAAAGGGGTAAGTACATGTCATGGATGAGTGAAGAGCAAGGCCACTCCATAAAGTAGAAACAAACAGTCTAAGTCACTAGGAGTTCAAATTCCTGGTTTCAGTTCCTTCACACACTTCCCACTCCAAACTGACTTTTATCAAGGCTTTTCAGAGGATTGAAAGATCAGAAGATACTTCCACTTTTTTTTCTTTCAATACATGAAAATTAGGACTTTCTCTAACATTGGACTCTTCCCCTTCAATCGTCTAAAAATTAGCATTATTGGGCAAGATAATAAATTAATGAGGAATCATTTATAATGAATTTGGAGCACATTGCCAGTTACTATAACAAAAGCAACATTCAAATAAAGGATGTAAAGATACGTTGCAAGCATGCTTCAACTTTTTCATCTTGAAATGGGGGGTCCGGAGGGAATGAGAATCATTCTCAGTAACCATTCGAGGCATTAAAAGACATTGTGGGTAATGACAGTGTTCCTAAGACACGAAGCATACAGAGTGTGTCAGGTCCAACAAGACAAAGTTTTCTCTGATTTCTGGTGGTACCAGAAATGAATTTCCTTTACTTCCTGTACTTTCAGATACCACTTAGTTCCCTGTTGTGGGAAGTAAACTGACATCTGAGAGGGTTGTGTCATGTATTACTTGTTAACGATTGCTAGGTGCTCGCTAATAATAAGCACAATATGGATATGCAAGTACAAATAAAGTACCCTTGGGTAATTGGTTGGATCTCACTAAAGACTCCACAATGTGTCTCTTGATCAAAAGAATAAAGAATCACCAGAAGTGTTCGCTGTTCACACTGTCAACATTACTACAAGAAAATCACCTGCAAAGCAGCTTTGTCTGAGAGGTCCTAAGGGAGAAGAAAGGCTAGCAGAGCATATGCACCAATGCACCAAAACCCAATAATATGACTCATACCAGCAGCCCTACTGGTCTCCATCTCACTGTGCCCATCAAATACAGCGCTTCTTTTCACAGCCCCAAGTGGTCTTGGCCTAAGGACCACTTAAAAGGCCTGAAAGGTAGTATAGGGATGAAGGCACTTCCTTTGCATGTGACCAACCCTGGTTTAATCACTGAGTAATGCCAGGGGTGATGCCTGAACTCAAAGGCAGGAGTGAACTCTGAGCACCGCTGAGCATTGCCTAATCCAACCAACCCAAAGGGAACTCTGGGGTTTTTTACTCTTTACTTTCAATTCTTAAGTTAAACCTATGGATGAATACCAAATCTTTTAAGGTGTGGAATTAATATACAAATCTGATATGCCTCATTAGCTGGGTTTCAGTTTAATTTGGTTCTTATTTTTGTGTTTGTTTCTTGTTCTGTGACTTTATAGTTTTGGGCCATACCCAGTTACTCCTGTGCTCAGGCTACAAGTAAGGCAAGCACCCTACCCGTCATTCAATCTGTCCAACTCCAGAAGGGACTTTGTGAAAACAAAATAATTTTCTCTGCCTGAGTCTGGGATTAAGAAAGGTGGCAGGGGCCGGAGCCATATCCCAGCAGGTAGGGCGTTTGCCTTGCACGCAGCCGGCCTGTGCCTGCCGGGATCGATCCCCAGCATCCCATATGGTCCCCGAGCACCACCAGGAGTAATTCCTGAGTGCAGAGCCAGGAGTAACCCCCTGAGCATCGCTGTAGTTCAGAGTTCTGATCCCACCTTGCTCCTTAAGAAGCCTGTGCTGTCTTCTCCCAGTTCTCCACTTTTAAGCCTCAGTCCTATCGTTTCCATAGCAAGGCTATAGTATAGATATATCCCTCCTCTGGGGTGGGGGTTAGGACCATAATCTGTCATCACCCAGGGTTATGCTGGTGTAGTGGTTGAGGGTCACTGCCAGCAGTGTTCAGGGGACCAGGCATTGCTAGAAGGTGAACCTGAGGCTTCTGCATGCAAAGCATGAGCTCGGCCCTGTGTTCTCTCACGGCCCTCTCCCTCTCTTCTGCATCTGTAACTGTCAGAGGATTTTAACACTGCTTCCAAACTACCTTCCTCAATACTTACTCATTTCTAAATCCCTGTAATAATGGCAGTGTTAAAACACTTGACATTTCAAATGAATAATAAATGTCTATACAGGAAGGGGATCTCAGAGTCCACTCGGGGTGGCCTAAAGTAGCTCTGAACACCACTCTCCCACTTAGACCACTGTTAGGAGACTCGAAAGTGGAAGAAAAGGTACATCATTACCCCCAAAACACACTGAATGCAAAGCTTGCTACTTGGGTATAGTACAGAGTTCAAGGTACTAAGCTTTCCTCAGAATCTTTCCATTAGAAACCAAGTTAATACACTCAGCCAAAGATCTCAACATCACAACTGTCACCGCCACCCACACAATTCTTAATGGCAGAAGGGAGTGAACGTAGCCCTGGAATTCTGCACATTCTGGGTAGATTTAATGCTTAGGCTTTTGCCTTTCCAATTCTTATACATTTATCATTCTTTCCATAAAATTAAAAAGATAAAACACTTTCAGTTAAATACTTATCAATTATAAGATATATATATATATATATATATATATATATAAAATTTCCATTAGTCAAATTGATACAAGTGTGTTCCCTTGGGAACCTAAATAACACCTCCGGGTCATTTCTCTCTTGGTATCACCTCCTACAAGAAGGACTCAGTAAACATACACATATAGCACTCTTTGGAACAGAGAAACAAAAAAGTAATGGTTTGCTTTTTTGTTTGGGGGGCCACACCCAGCGATGTTCAGAGCTTATTTCTGGCTCTGCACTTAGGAATTATTCCTGACAATGTTTTGGGAACCATGTGGGATATCGGGGATCAACTCAAGTTGGCACATGCTAGGCAAGCCTACTTCCTGCTGTACTATCTCTCCAGCTAGTATGGCTTGTTAGCACACTATCAAGTACTTTCATATAAAATGAAGTTCCCCAATTGAAACATGCTTATGCACGCATTACTGTAAGAGTTGGGCCAGAGATGGCACAGCAGTTAAGGTCCTTACCTGGCATTCAGCCAACCTGGGTTCAATCCCTGGTGCCACACGATCCCCCAAACCTCCACTAGGAGTGATCCATGAGCAGAGAGCCAGCCGTGAAGTTAAAGCTCAGTCAGGCATGACCCAAAAAAACACAAAACAATATAATTATACATATATATTCTAAGACATGTGGTTAAAAGGGAAAAAGGATAATTTCTTTGTCTAGAGAAAACAGGGGAAACTGTGTATTTTAATTATGCATAAAATGTTTTTAAATATGGATTAATAAAGGAAGCTTACTTTTTGTATTTTGTAGTCCTGTATTGCTGAAAAGTTTTCAAAGACTTTGCAATCAAATAAATGCGCAAGTGTATTTAGACACACAGAGAAAACAAAAGCTATCTAGAGGAAGTGCAGGCAAAGCAAAAAGGAAGGGCGAAGCCTGCCTCTCCTGCCCACTCGGGCTTCCCGGGACATGACCCAAAGATCCCGCTGGCTCTGCCAGACCCCAGTCCGAGATTTCTCCATCTTGGCGGTTTCAGAGATGAGAGAGCATCAGTGTAGAAAACTCCCAAAATGCCTTAGAATGTTTCCTTCAAGATGTTTTAACCAAGAACTCTTTCATAGCTTCTATTACCTTTATCCTACCAAGTTTAAGAGGTCATTCTACTCACACTCCCCCATTCCAAACAATTCGTGTTTACTACAAACACTGATGTCAAATGAAGTATTTGCAAAGGACTTTTCCTCCATGTTGGAACGAAATGACCTTGACCAAGACATTCTTGACAAGAGAGTCTGGGCCAAGAGCCTGTTCCCTCCTGAGCTGGTAACAGAGTGAGCCGTGGTGATGGGGCAATACTCAGCGGGATCCCATCTTTATAGTTTGAATATTCCTAACATCTGGAAAAGGCCTGAAATTAAATCTGACCGGTGTTCAAGCCAATGCATACCAGGAGTCAAAAGGAATAACTAAAGGAATGAACGTTTTATTCTTTAGTGTTTAATAGAATACATAACAAGTCACATAATCAATGATTCATTACACACAGAGAAAGGAAAAGAGTATCGAGTACTTCTGTTATACAACTGATTGTGAACAAGAAAAAACAAAATCTCTGGAGCATTGAGATAGTTGAAAGTAACCCTCACTTAAGATTTGGCAGATCTGAAATTACATCATCAGCATTTAAAAAAAAATGGAGAAATTCTTTTTCTTGACTCTGCTTCATTGGAAATGTCTGATCTCTGACATACATTTTTTTCTTTCCTCTTCTCTTTTGAGAAAATGGCCCAGTTATATGTATTTCTTAGCATATAACATTTTCAATTAATTTCATAATATCAGATAGCTCTGTGGGAATCTTACAGTGCTTGGTATAAAATATTTTTCCACATACCTAGGAATTTTAAATAACATAAATTTTACATCTCCAAATTACATTTATGCCAGTTGCTTTAATACTTGGTCATTAAAAGATAATTAGTGCTGTTTAAGTGGCTGTATATTATCATCATTTGTATGTCATAACAGCAAAATTCACCTACCTACAAAGTCACAAAAACAGTTGTATAATAGTTTGCATTACAATTAAGTTCACACAGCTAAAAACATTTAAATTTTTTTAAAAAATGACTCAGGATAAAAAAAATCACAAAATGTATAAGGTGGTAAGCATTCTTGGTCAACTAAGCTGGTTTCCTACCACACAAGATTAACAGATATTCAAGTTGTATTCTTCCACCTAAGTCTCAAGAACCCCAGTAGAGAATCTAAAACTTCAAATGCTAATACCTCTAGATTTTTATTGCCCAAAATTGTGGCAAAGAAAAGTTAACTTCAGCATAACTTGCTTCTGACTCTAGAAACCCTATTTTAGGTACTATCATTACTGGAAATACAAGAGTATTTATTCATTTATTTCTCAAGATAAAGATGTAGATAATCTAAGAAAACTAATTCCATTTTAAAATGAGCTATAGTAAGAAAACAAATGAGGATGTCCTCTGGTGGTTTTCAATAAAGATACTCTATTTACTAGTTCGGTATTTTCAATTGAATAAAGTATGATTTAGTCTACAAAAGAAATTCTTAAAGAATTCAATCCCCGTCAACACTTTTCCAAATGTCTGCACAATGACTATTTTTCATGTGGAGTACAAAACTGTTTTGAATATTAGAGTCGAATTACCATAATTTTTAAAGTAAAGAAAATATCAAAGTTTCACCTTACATGGTTGTATGCAATAACAACATTCCATGAAAACTTCCGATAAAAATGGAAATGTTATACTGCTATACGCATGGTCAGTTGCCCATTTTGTCTGAGGAGTAAAGATTTTCCATTTCTTAAGGAAGCAACAGGCACCATGACTATACAGATCTGCTTTGCAAGAGAAGACCATTTTGGCTAATATTACAAATTAAGTCTTGGTTATCAATATAAGAAACCAAATAATACAGAATAAAAACAGCACTGAAAGGGGAAAATGTTAGGTCTCACACTTCCAAGGAATATTTTCCATAGTAATTTTAAAAAAACAGAAAGAATATGATTCATTCTACCAGTATTTTAAAAAAGTTAAAAAAGACTTGTTAATACTTGCCACTAGAGTTTTAAGCATGGTACCTGGTTTTTTTTTAGCCACCATTGTCAAATCTATTTTTAAAAAAGTTCAATTTAGGAAAATCAAATGGCCCTCAGCTGTCGAAGCTGTAGTTATAAGCTACCTGGAGCCATGCCATGTGTCAATCCATGCTCACTGGGGGCAACTTAAGGCAGTCACCACTATCTGAAGATTATGGCATACTCCCAAGTCAGTTGAAACTGTCCTTCATGGCTAACTCAAATGCATTCGACAGAGTCCATGCATGCTTGTAGGTGACAACCAAGGATCCAGTCCACCGTGCAGTCGGCCACGGGTTCTGTGTGTCAAAGCTCATGGCCAGCAAGGGACAAGAGAAGGCCATGGCGAGTCATCTGACCTCAGTAAAACTGACCCCGTGAACAGTGAGATTCCTACTCAAATTTGAAAAAAAGGCAGTGGCAGCGCTGTGGAACAGTGAGGACCTTGGGCTGAGGAAGATATACTCACCCAACACCACAGATAGCTCGACTCAAAGTTTTCCAGGATAAAAATCCTAGGACTTTTTATGGCAAAGGGAATTAGAGCAGTTTGCCACGATTCCTGCAGTTTTGCAGATTTACTGTGGAAACTCTCAGCATCCTGCCATCTGTCAGTGGTTTTGATCAGCTGACATGGTCTCTCAGTTTTGGGCTTTTGTCTTGCAATCTAATAGAGACCCATACAGGGCAGAGAAATCTCTTGTGACATACACTGTTGGTCAGCGAATAACATTCCCGAAACCATTTCAGGCTTAAGGCAAAGATAAACTAATCGAGTACACACCCAACATGCAAGCAAACACAACTTCCGGCGTTTCTGCTCCCTGTTTCCTTATCCTTGCAGCCCATTGTATATTAACCTAACTTTTCAAAAACAAAATAACTCCAATTAAAGACGTCCAGTGATTTTCCGATTCAAAAGAATTAGTGGATCAAAAATACCGGTACCTTAATTTTGAATACTCAACTGATTCAAATACAACTAACGTCAAAGCAAAAAGGTATGCATGTCTTCTTAACACAAATTCCCCACAAACAAGGATATATATAAGAAACTCAACAAAACATGTTGCTTTAGTAGATACACCATCTGATGCAAGTTACTAGGGGCAAATATAGGAAATTTTATAGCATTAGTAAATGAAATAAAAAACTAAATGATTTGTGTAAAATGTTTATATATGGTATATACAGATTGGATTACATGAGTCTAAGAATAAAACTTTCAATTCTTAACATCTGTTGAGGACTGTAAGACATAGTACAAGACTCATTATTAAAAGGGTACATAGCGCTAAACACGGAAATGACTTACAAAATCGTTACAAACATACTTCAGAGATGCTGAAACAAACAAAAAAGGCTTCTCGGTCATCACAGAATATCGAAAGGAGCCTCAAAGCATGAAGGACAGGGATTCACCTCACTTCACTTGTGGTGTAGCCAGGATATGCAATGGGGGTTGATTCCGAGTTAGAGTAAAGGTATAAGGCAACCAGGTCTCCTTCTGTTTCTGTTGCATTTACCTAAAACACCATTTTATTGCTCAACTTGCTTTTTTCCCTCCTCATTAAAGAGATTCCATTTTATAGTTATCTACGATGGGCAGCCCTCTGCAGCTTGGATAATCAAAATATGCTTTCACTTCAAACATTTTGCAAGGAAGAAGTGGCATTTTGAGGTGTGCCCAGAAGTCAACAGTGGTGGGCTTGGAGACAGGAAAAAAAATAGTTTTAATAGATCTTTTAAGACTAAGTAACCAAAATCAAACATAGTTTTGCTCAAATAGTTTTAAAATCAGAATTTATAATCATCAACAAAAAAATAAAGTTGTAAAACTAAAACTCTACTGGGTAACTCTTTGGTTAGATTATATAAGTATCAGCAAATTCTAAGTTTAGGACTCAAAACTGTTAATTCAATAAACTGCCAGTTAAGAGTAATTTGTTATAATATCTTAAGAAAAATGCTTTGCATGTTTCCATGTACTGCTTTTAATAAGCATGAACTCAAAAGGATGGTACAAATTTCTAACTTCCAAATAAAAAATGAGCAGGCGCCTTTCTTCCCCACCCCCACCCTCTTTCCTCCCTTCCTCCCCACCCGCAAGACTTAAGTGCTAAGGGCTTGCTGGCCCAGCCATTCATTGCCAGGGCCGGCCTTTCTCAATGCCCAGGACAGACTGCTCTGCTCCCTGGCTCAGTTCAGCCACCGCCAGGTGACTTCTCACAGTGCTCAGTGACCTGGGCTGTCCTGCCCTCTTCCGGCAGCAGTTCTTTCGCCCTCTTGCCAATATTGGGCAGCCAAGACCATTGGTCCAACTGTGGGGTTGGGAGGGAGGGCTCAGGCAGGAAGGAGGTCAGTGGTTCCCAGCCGGAGCCAAGCCACAGAGGAAGGCCATTCTCTGCATGATAAAGGCATGGTCTTTGCTTGCGCCTGGCCCAGCATTCTTCTTCTAAGGCTACCTGTTAACTTCCCCAAACTTGACTCACTTAGAAATCCTCCACCTGCTCCTAACTTGCAGGTCCAGTGTGGTCTTCCACAGTAATCTTCTAGAAGGCTCCCCTTTCAAAGCAGCCCAGAAGAGCGTGCACTGACCTCTGAAACGCTATCCCCAGATTGTGTTAGCAGTTCGGATCTCTTCACCGTCGCATGAGTCACTGGGGGAAGATGGCAAGGAAACTGACACTCAGGCCAGGACCCCAGTCGGGTTCGGAACAATGCAGTCCTTCCCAGGTACTTGGTGGCTTGGAGGCCACACAGCCCTGCTAGATCCATTCTGAAGAATTATCGAGGGTGGTGGGAGTGGGGGCGAGGGAGAGGGATGGCTCGAGGCAGGGCCCGGGTGGGGCGTGGGGGGGCCTCTGGGTTGTCTTGGTTAGGGGGATCCAAAGACGCCGAAGCCAAGGGGATTTGCGGTTGCAGGAAGGGGCAGGGTGGGAGTATGGGGAGCGTGGGTCTGGCCCAGCTGGAGCTGGGGTACCGGGGTATGGGAGGGGGCTGGAGAAGGAGGGAGGGGATCTTCCTGCATCGGGAAGCGGGTAGGAGTGGGGGCTGGAGAGGCTCTGGGATCCGGGGCGCTCACTCCCCTGCAGAAGACGTATTCGGTGTAGCTGGTCCAGATCTTGTCCTCGCTCTGGTCAGTGCTGCCCGCGAAGGCGCAGGTGCCCGTGGAGCTGCACGCCACCATGTGGAAGCCCGACTCGGACAGCTTGTCGAACGCCTGCTCCAGGAAGTTGAACTTGAGGTAATAGCGCGACGTGTAGCGCTCGGGGGGGCCGGTCGGGGTCCCGGCTCTCGTTCAGGGTGTCCCCGAACACCTCCTTAGCCAGGGACGTCTTGCCGCACACGGTGATGCGCGCCACCCGCCGGAACTTGGCGTCGGCCTGCGCGTCGCGCCCGATGGTGTAGGAGCCGCGGTAGCCGATGGTGATGTAGCCCGAGCGCCGGCTGCCGTCCAGCGACTGAGACGGCGTGAGCAGCGGACCCGCCGCGCCCCCGGACGGGCTGCGGCTCGCCAGCTCCAGGGTGGGCGACGGCGCCCCGCCGAGGCGCCCTCGGGTTGCACCGACTCGGCCGAGCCCAGCTGCAGCAGCTCGTCGCCCACGGAGCCCTCCTGGGGCCCCCGCGCCGCAGATGCGGCGGCCCCGGGCCGGGCTGCTGGGGCGCCCCGAGGCGCCGCACGAGCTCGGGCAGCTCGAAGTACTCGGCCTCGCGCTGCAGCCGGCTGCGCTCGGGGAAGTAATCGGGCAGCACGAGCTGCAGGTCCCGCAGGTAATCCAGAATGTAGCGGAAGAGGAAGCCGTCCCGGTCCAGAAAGAAGCGGCCCTTGCTGTCCCGGGCCAGCTCCTGCGGCTGCTGCTGCGTGAACATGCGCCAGAGGAGCGAGTCGGGGACGGACACCACCGTGCAGCGCCGGGTCACATACACCTGGCCGCCCACATTCAGCTCCACGATGTCGGGGGAAGAGCGCCGGGTCGGCGGACGACGACGACGAGCCGGAGCCGCCGCCGCCGCCCCCGTTGGGTAATCCACGTGTGCTGTCGGCCAGGGCCATGGCCCAGGGGGTGTCCGGGCTGGAACGGTGGCCGGGAGCGGGGAGCCGCGCGCGCCGGAGCCGCCGCCGCTGCCGCCTGGGGCCGGACGCTCGCTCAGCCCCGGCGCCCCGAGCCCCGCGCTGCGCCCCGCAGCCCCGGAGGTGCGCTCGGCCCGTGCGCTGCCCGCGCGCTCCCTGGCGAGTGCGGGGTGGCGGCCGGCGCGCCGCTTAAGTAGAGCCGCCGGCTCGGGGCGCCGCGGCGCGCAGGGGCGGGGCGGCCGCGGCCCCGGGGGCGGGGACTCGATTTGCATCTCGAAACGGCAGCGGCCGCGCCGGCTGCTGGCTCCACCCCGGCTCGCGCGCGCCCCAGGGGGCCCGGCCCTCCCCCCCGGACCCCGCACCCCACCCACGCAGGGCACCTCGACCCCGCGTCCAGCCTCTAGGCGCTTCCCCCAACTTCCGAGGCGCCCCGTATCCGCGTCGGGCCACTTTGGAGAGGAGGGAGGGAGGAGGGGACTTATGCATTGTGTCCCCACCCGTCCGAGCCTGCTGGGCGCTGGGGGACCGCGCCGAGACCACAAACTTTCATTCCGCTTCGCTCTGACGCCGCCGCAACTGGCCTCTGCAGCGGCCGCAGCGGTGGGCGTGGAAGCTGAAAGTTCCGAGTGGGGCGCAAAGCAAAATCGGGGGGCTAAGCCTCGGCGCCCCGCTGTATGCGCCTTCCGAGGGTTAGTTTTTGGGGAAAAGGGCTTTGAATCCTCAGAACGAGGAGCAGCCAAGTTGAAATTGGCTATCGTGGGGACGGCGGTGAAGGCGCGAAGCGGCCTGAGGCTGAAGGAGTCCGGTGAAGCCGGAAGCCAGTCTAGTCTCCGGCCCTGCCAACCCCCTGGCCACAGTGGACGTACAAAGGGATCTCAAAGAATCGCCAGTCAAGCCCTCCACCCCTTTAACCTCCTACAGGTCCCCTTATTCCTCCAGTGTACCACCATCATCCGTTTTAGTCCTTCCCTAGAGCCCCCAAGTTGTGGTCTCTGTGATCCTGAAGGCTCTCAACTCCTCTCCCTCTACTTGCAGTCCAGAGGCCTCCTCAGCGGCCGCCCCTGGAATCCCTCCAGTGTGGTTCTGGGTTGCTTCCCAACCAATGCCGGCCCATAGCATGGTCCTTGCAGAACCTTATGAAATTTTGTTTGTAAGTGAGGACGTCCTGCCCCTCGAGGTGTTGCAGGTGTGGCTGTGGTGCCTGGCTGCGTGGGCAGGTGACAGACAGGAGACAGGCTTGTCTACACCCAGGGCTCTGCCCCGTGGACCCTGGATGGTTGATGGTCTGACATAGAAAAAGACGGGGCCCCCTGGGATGAATCCAGAACCACGGCAGAGCCTGGCAAGCTACCCGTGGTGTATTCGCTATAACAAAACCAGTAACAATAATGGACCTCATTCCCAATGAATGGAGACATTACTGGCACCTGCTCGAGCAAATCCATGAGCACGGGAAGATGAGTGACAAGTGAGGATGGCATGACTTGAGCTTTTAGGGCAAAGATCATGCTTGTATAATTAAAGTGCTGCTTCTCGGTGCTACAGACAGAAGGTTAGAAGCGAGGGTGTGACTGGGAAGATGGTTCCAGGGCTGAGTTATCTGCCAGAACCTGATGGCTGGCACTCCCTGGACCCCTGAACGCTGCTGAGTGTAGCCCACTCCACCCCCCTCACCCAAAGGTGGTGAAAAGTGTTGAGAAAGCATCGAAGCAAAGATGCCATGCCCCGCGTTGACCCCCTCTGCCCCCACTAGCCACTGAAGAATGCCTGGCCGGGTGTCCAGGCGCTTTCCAAGTCTCCTGATTGGCAGCAGGGTCAGCAGTCTGGGCTCCCGCCCGATCAGCTGAACACCGGACGTCCATCAGCATAAGGCAGGGGAGATGTTGTTCTTGATAATGATGCTTGCCCCTTTGTGTAACTGCCCAGTGAGCTCTACAGTCTCGTCACGGATAAGTGTCATTTTTACTTAGAAATGTTGCTGTCGGCCCAACAATGATCTCACTCCGTGCCATGTCCGCATGCTGAAATAAGATCAAGCCCAAACTGGCTCACTTAATTGCAAGCACAAAGTTTGATGCTGAATATATTTGACCACCCTCCCCGCTCATTTTCTGTTGCTTGTTCTTTGGATAAATAATGGATGACACAAAAAGTTCCAAGGCTGAATTTCTGTTTTTGCTACTGTTACAGCATGTCAAGAGAGGACAAAACCAGTCTCTTCTCTATAAATCCAAGAAAGGCCTGCTTTGTATAAATTCTCCTCGAACTTTTTGTATCATTACTTTGTTCACTGTATCAGCAAGATCTTGTCAGTCTTGGAAGATTTCCAGAAGGCTAGACACATCCCTCCCATGACCCTGGACCAAGCCAGGGTCCTCGCCAGCCTGGCCAGTGGCACTGGTCTCCTGAGTGAGAGCCCCTTTATCTTTGCAGTCACATACCACCATGCAAGGAGGGACCTGTTAGGACCTAAGGTGGGCAGGGCTGCACCAAGGCCCTTTGGTGACTTCCCACCTCACCAAGGAGTGAAAACCAGTGTTTCAGCGGCCGAGCTGGAGCTACCCACTTGTGCCCGGGTCTTGTCACACTTGCACTTAATAGCTTTCACCACCAACACCCAACGACCATGTCCCTCTAGGCCTGCCTTGGTCCCAACCATCCTTCCTTCCTTCCTCCCTTCCTTCTTCCCTCCTTCCTTCCCTGCTTCCTTCCCTCCTTCCATCCTCCCTCCCTTCCTCCTTCCTCCCTTACTTACTTTCTTCCTCCTTCCTTCCTTCATTCTTCCCTCCCTGCTTACTTCTTCCTTCCTTCCTTCCTTCCTTCCTTCCTTCCTTCCTTCCTTTCTTCCTTCCTTTCTTCCTCCTTCCTTCCTTCATTCTTCCCTCCCTGCTTACTCCTTCCTTCCTTCCTTCCTTCCTTCTTCCTTCCTTCCTTCCTCTTTCCTTTCTTTCCCAAACTGCGCAGTGCTCAGGGCTAACTTCTGGCTCTGCCTTCACAGATCACTCCTGACTGCACTGAAAGACCATGTGTGGTACCAGGGATGTAACAGGGGCCCGCTGCATGCAAGGCAAGCACACTCCCTGCTGTACTCTCTCTCCAACGCTCTTTCACCTGAAGACTCATTTCTGTTTCCCACTCTGACCTACCCCTGCATGTTCACATGCCTCTTCCTACTTCTCCAGGTGCTCAGACAGGCTCTTCCCTTGATCATCCAATTGAAAGTAACACAGCCCACCCCAGCAGCCGCCCCACCCCACCTTTGCTGCATTATTTCTTCACTGTCTAAGTCCCTGCATCAGAATGTATACTTCAAGCGTTCAGAGATTTGGGTTGACCTGATGCACTGCTATACACCGGTGCCTAGAGCAGTACTGGCATAACTTAGCTGCCCTCTTCTTCTCCATCAATATTTCTGAAGTGCCTACCTCTGTTTCAGGAAGCCTATTAAAAGAATCACTTCTGCCCTCTGGGAGTTGGGAGTCAGATCATCAATATATAGATACCCAAGTCTACTTTCAGTAGACTTTAATGCAACCGAGGAAAAAGAATCATAAAAGGAGATGGGTGCAGGAACTGGGAAGGCCTGTCTCTGCCAGCAGAGCTGAGATGACTGGCATGGGGAAACCACTGTGGGGAGTTCTGAAGGAGGAACATTCCGGGAAGAGGATGGCGTTAGTCAAAGGGTATGGTCAGAAATGAGCTTGGGACCTCACCGTAGAGTTTTATCTGTCACAGCATCTGCTTTCATCCCTGGACTCTCCAAAGTCTCAGTGTAAGTTCAAACAGAAAAGACATTTCACGCCTAGACACAGCCAGAGACTGTCGGGCGCTCCACCGGGGTCTCCGACAGTGCGGGAAGCGAGTTCCCTTCTACCTCCGGGCCGGCGAGGAATGGATGAACACTCAGGAATCCAATGCGGTTTTAAAAGGCTTTACTTATCACAGGTTCAGGCATACAAATCAGCAAAAGGAAAAACCCGATGCTTAGGATTCCAGGCTAGAACCCCAGCCACGTGTAGGCCAAGATGGCGACCACCACGTGTAAAAACTTCCAAGGGGAATAAACGCTCACGAGGCGAGATCCCACAGGGAAGAAGGCCAAAAGCCAAAAGCCAAAAGCCACAGGAGCCAAAAGGCAAAAGGTGAAGGGGCCTCAAGTCAGCCCCTTATATACACCAAAGTAACCCAATCAGGAGGTTGTCATGCCAACAAAGAACCCTAAACAGAGTGTAGTGCCACATCCTATTGTAGGTATAAACAAAGGTTACACCAAGGACTAATCCCGAGATTATCTCTTATGTAAAACAATGGAGAGAGAGGGGCTGATATAAAGTAATACATCTTAACTTCATGAGCTTCATGTAATCTAGATGGTACCCATAAGGTCCTTATTATTATCTGCACCAGGGTGATTCTGAGTATCTTGTTCTCATGTACTGAACGGGTCATACTCGCCTGCTTAGAGCAAACTAGTATGATCCTTCCTATAGTCTACCTTTAGTCTCAGCGTAGCCAGGGTGGTAGTCTCCTGGTAAATTCTAACTGTCCCACGTTGGGTGCAGTGGGTATAAAGAGGAGCTGTGCCCAATCTAGAAAACATAGAAGTCTTAGTAGATGTATAAGTCAGAAGTTATTCAATCAAGGTGACTTCTGTAACTGCCACACCCTCTAGCAGTGTTTACATAGAAGAGAAATCTCATTAGAATGAACATTGGCTTAAATAAGATTAAGCTGGGAGTGAGCAAAACAACAAAACTCCCAGATTAGCTAAACATGTCCTCCAACAAGAGACAACCTCCTGATCTCCCACCTGACATGATGCATCAGCATAAGCCAGTCTACTGCAAGAAGCATTGGTCTGTTCTTGTGGGGACCCAGGTCATGCTTAGGAGATAAAATAACTCATGAAAGGTATGATAGGAGACTGAAAGAATAACTTTTCTAGGTCATTGTTTGTGTTTCTTTCTTGCCTATTTCTTGCCTAGATCATTGTGTTTACTTTTTTGACTATTTCTTGTCTATTCATGACCTACTAGGTCAAGAAACTCAAGAGGAAATGTGATGAGGAAACTTTCCCACTGATTCTTATGGGCCTTGGTGTTTCTTGGGAAGGAAAGTCATGATCCTTTAACTTCTTCACGATGTCAAATGCAGATCTGTATCATTGTTAAGGTCGGGAGAGGATTTAGGAAACCAGTGGCCTATGTTTGAGTATCTGTCCAGTTGCAAGCACTAGATGACTTAATGTTTCTGTTCCTCTCAATTTCCCCATTTCTCTTAAAATTATGAGACAGTTGATCCTGAAAGTGCTTTTTCTTATATCCTAAAATGTAAGGTATTGGAAACCTCTCCAAGCCCTCATTGCTTTAGAACTCATTATCTGCGGTGGCTCCACCTTTGCACCCTGGCACACCCTGAAACACTCAGGAACTACCATGCACATTAAAGATTTGAGAAAGAAAGGTGGAATATAAAGAGGAATATAAAGATAAAGGGAGAAGAAAGACGGAGGTGGGGAGAAGTGAGCGCCCTGTGGATTGAATAAATCTACCGCATGTGGAAACCATCTGTAAGCAATAAAACAGCAAGTGTCAGAATCAGACCTTCCCGCCACCTATCATGGTGCCTGACAAGCTGCTCAATAAATGCTGGATGAATAAATGAATGGCAACACATTAAAATGAGCGTTGTGAGGAAAAAGGGAGAGGAGACAGAAGCAGAAATTGTCCCAAACAAATGTTTAGTTCATTTGTCACTCTCCCATCTGTATGAATCTTTTCTCAATGCTGGATTTAAAACCCATGGAGCTTTAAAACTCAAAGAGAAAGATGAATTGAATACAGAGAGATTAAATAATGCTGAGTCAAATAAATTAGGAGATAAATCTTAATAAAGGTTTGGAGAAAGATATGCCAATATCTAATCTTCAAAAAAGTCCAGAAGGCCTGGGGAAGCAGCTCGGTGGTAGAGCACTTGCCTTGCAAGTAGTGGTGAGGCCGCAAGATTAATCCTGGCCCCTCTCCCCCATACACACGCCACTAAGAGTGATCCCAGGAGCACTGGGCCTTTGTGGTTCCAGGGCTACAACAGATATGGGTCAGCACTGTTGCAGTCTTTGGCAAGCCTGGCGCTCAAAGTAAGCAGCACAATTAAGTCTATAATCCCTGGATGTTGCCGTAGTCACAAGGAAGGGAAGGGAGGGAGGGAGGATAAAGAGAGAATATTATAGCCGAGATATTGCTAGAAGCTTTTTTTTGAACCCCAATAATTATAATTCTATGATTCTTATACTTAGAAGCAGATAAATAAAAGTTATAATGCCTTGGAGAGATAGTAGCAGGGTCGAGGTAGATGCTGTTGGTACTGGTTTGAGCCCTGTTAATCACATATGGTGCCCTAAGTGCTTCCAGGAGTGAATCTCTGAGCACTGTGAGAAGTGATCCTTAAGTACAGGGTCAGGAGTAAGTCCTGTGGCTCAACCCCACCCTCCCCTGAAATTAATCTGATAAATGTTTTTCTAAGTTTTTTTTCTGTGCTATTATAAGCCACATTCCATAAAATAAGAACGCGTTTATACGGTACCTACCTCTGCCCCTCAAGGTGTTGCAGGTGCGGCTGTGGTGTCTGGCTGTGTCAGCAGGTGGCAGACAGGAGACAGGCTTGTCTACACCCAGGGCTCTGCCCTATGGGCCCTGGATGGTTGATAGTCTGACATAGAAAAAGACTGGGTCCCCTGGGATGAACCCAGGGCCACGGCAAAGCCTGGCAAGCTACCTATGTTGTATTTGATATGCCAAAACCAGTAACAATAATGGACCTCATTCCCAATGAATGGAGATGTGACTGGCACCCGCTGAGCAAATCCATGAACAATGGGAAGACAAGTGATACAAGTGATACAGTGTTGCAGGACTCCTAAGGGCCGCTGCATCTGCTCTGGATTACCTCCTGCAAATCACTTCGTAGATAAGGGGGTAGTCTAAATGTGGCAGTTTATCTGACCATGTATGCTGTACTAGGTGGTATAAATATTCCTCCCAAGCTACCACAATCATCGTGGGACTAGCTAGATCTTACCAGCATATTAGCCTGGCCACACAGGACCCCTAAGTAATTAGACCAGAGAGAAATGCTGTTTGCTTCCAAGCAAACAAGCATGGCTCCCTGATATACTCAAAGGCAACTAAAATATAAAACTACAATGAAGTAGAAGAGACTTGTGAAGGCTTGGAGAAATATTTAACTGGCATTAGTATTAGTCTTTGGTACAGAGACATGCCATCTCAGAAACCCCCCTTCTCTACCCTATAAAGGCATTTCCAGGTAGATCTTGGGTCAAAACATTAGCATACTAAAGGGCCTAGGGGAGGGTGCAGGGAGGGATTACCTAAGGGCATTTGACCCTCCCTGCTTTCCATAACAGTTGGAGGAAGGTCTGAGTTGCAGGGGTATAAACTAGCCGGTTTCCTCTCTCGGGCGTTTCTGTGTGGGCTCTCTCCCTTTGTGAGCGCTCACCCTTCTTGGGATTCTTGTCTTCTTCTTTTTACAAAGCCTTTACACGTGGTGGCCACCATCTTGGCTTACACGTGGCTGGGGTTCTAGCCTGGAATCCTAAGCACCGGGCTTTTCCTTTTGCTGATTTGTATGCCTGAACTTGTGATAAGTAAAGCCTTTTAAAACTGCACCGGATTCCTGAGTTTTCATCCATTCCTCGCCGGCCTCGGAGGTGAAGGAAGCAAGAAGGGAACTTGCTTCCCGGCACTGTCGGGACCCCGGCGGAGCACCCGACAATACGGTACCTACTACATATTAATATATGTTTTAAACATATATTATGTGTTTAAACATATAAAATATGTCTAATATACATATATATTTAATGTGTATAGTACTCTTGGGCATAAGTGGTGGTGGGATGGCAAAGGTTGAATGAATATGGATGAAAATAAGAACTCCATGCATACCATATATGCCTTCTTACTATGAACAATTTAAGCAAAGTTGTTATTAAAAGTGTAATTTAAAATTAAATAAAGCAATTTAAGCATATATATTTAATATATATGTTTAAACATATATGTTTTAAAATATATGATTATTACAAATATAAATTATGACAATAATTATAAGAGATTAGTAGAACGATTGTTGAACTTTCAGTAGATTATACAAGCAGATATATGGAAACTATGGCTTGAACCCAGACAATTCATTTAGCATAAGAATCTTCACTTTTTTCCAATACCACATTTTACAGCTTCTCACAATGTGCATGCTTTCTGTTGCATTTTGAGTAGGTTCTCTAAGTATGGAAACAACTTTCCCTCACATTAACAGTTCCCTCCACACACAAAGGTGGGGTTGGTATACAAAGATAAGGGTCATCTTAGAATTCTTTCTACTGCAAAACACAAGGTCAATCTTTGTAATGCACTTCAGGTCAATGGTAACAGTTGCACAATGGAATACTTACTATGCAGGTCCAACAAAACATCTAGACCTTCTAATATAGAAAATGCATTATTCTATTAGGAAGGGGGAAAAGAAGCAAAAGAAAGGGTGTAGGGCTCTGTTAATCTTTTTGTGAACATCGGAGAAAATAAGGTTGAGGGTTGTCTTGTTTCTCTCATATATTTTCATACCATGTACCGGGGTTGGTGGGGTGGGGGGAAGTGGGTGGGCGTCAAGAAAATGATTAACTCTTGGGCATAAGTGGTGGTGGGATGGCAAAGGTTGGATGAATATGGATGAAAATAAGAACCCCATGCATACCATTTATGCCTTCTTACTATGAACAATTTAAGCAAAGTTGTTATTAAAAGTGTAATTTAAAATTAAATAAAGCAAACATTTCTGTACACCTCAAGGCAAGGAGAAATCGTTTCCATTACCTCCCCTACATTATAGAGGAACCCAAGGCAATGAGAGACTAACAGGACCAAGATCCAGCAACATCTGTCGCTGCCAGGAGGCGACAACAGTATCCTAAGGCCCTGCAGAGCGACTGTGACCAGACTAACATTAGAAAGGAGTTAGAACCACGGTCGGGTCTGCCTTCTCTCGGTGGCTTAAGCCTGCCTCAAACAGCAATCTCTCTCTCAGCTCTCTTATTTGAGAATTGTCAGGACAAAAGGACACAGATGAGCCCTGAGGAAGACAGATATGCTGTCATCCTACTCTGCCCAGCTCATTCCTAATGACACAGTAAGCAGGAGACCAAAAACCTTCATCTCTGGTCTGCCAGGACACCATCATAGATTGAAAAGGGCCATGTTCTTAGTATGTTGATTGTACCCTGATCTCATTAACTCTGGACAAGGATAAAAATGAGTCGGAGGAAACTGCTGAGATGCAGGATCCAGTATCCTTAAGCGAGCAGGATCCACTGATCTTCTGGGACTTGTAAAATTGAACAGCGGAACCTGCTTACGGTTTTTCACCTCAACTGAGCACACAGGTAATGACTTCAAACACAGCCATTCTGGAATGTCGGGAAAGTCTCATTTCACAGATGTGCATAAGAATTTGAGGTCTTCATTTCAGCAGCAAACTTAGAGGTTAAATGCAATTGGGTTAGTCTGCTCTAGTCCTTCACCGTTTGGAGAGCCTTCTAACCGTCGCACTCATGTGATCACTATTATGGGAGGTGCAATCCATAAGTGTCACAAATGGAACGCTCAGAGGGTCTAGACATGCTTCTGAGGGGAAGTCAGTTGCTTTGCACATGGAGGATCCAAGTTCAGTCCTGTTGCCCCATATTATCCCTGAGCACTGTCAGAAGAGATCCCTGAGCACAGAGCCAGGAGCCCTAAACACAGCCCTGTGTGGCCCCAAATAAACAGAAACAGAAAAGAATGAAGAGCTCAGAAAGGGCAGTGACTGAAGCCACTTTTCAGGAGCACCAGAACACAGGTGGCTGGGGGCCAAACGGATGTTCCAGACTCCACATTCAGTGCTCCAGGAGTGTGTCAGTAGCCCCAACAAATTGACTCAATTACACACCCAAGTGAAAATTGTCTTTCAAAATAATCACTTTGGAGGCCGGGTGCTTATTTAAGAGCTTCCAGAAACACTGACCATGTGGGGCACATCTGTTTAGGGTCTTTCTCTAGCATCAGTTTACACAAGAACTTTATGTCGTTCCTTCATATTTATGTCCAGTTTGGGATGGGGTATATGCTTATAAAGAAAAGAGACACAGGCCCCTCCCTTGCAGATGCCTGAGACTAGGACAAACCTAGTTTTCACTACGTGTGGGATGTAGCTGAGAATGATGCAGTTTTCACCTTTTGACTTTGAGCTTTAGAGCTCATTCTGCAGTTCTCTGATACGCTGAAGAGTATTGAGTTTAGGTTATGCAGAAAGAAGGGCTGATTCGACTGCAGAGATTTGAATATGTGGTTCCAGAAAGTCTGCATATTTCATTGTGAGGTTTGGACCAGAAGCCAAGCCACTGGCTAGACTGTAATGGTGGACTTATGTAATTGTGAGAATATTTGTTTGATATAATTGAGGGGAGCAGGCTTTTCCCAATTTGCTTTATAGTTACTACAAAAATATGCATGATACTTCATGGTCGGAAATAGCCTCAAACTATGCTAAACTCTTACATTGATATTGTTCAATAGGATTTGTTTTGAAAAATGTTTCTTCTTTGCTCTGCTTTTATGCTTTATTCTTCCTTCTCTGCTTGATTCTGCTGTGAAATGAGGATGGAAACGTATCTCATACTCTGGAGTTAGACGAGAGTCCTGGCTTCACTGAACTGCAGACCCTTGTGAGACAACATAAGAGAGTCATGCTGCAGAGCTAGTACAGGGGCTCAGGCTTGCCTTGCAGGCAAACAACCCCACTTTGATCCCCAGCATCACATATGGTCCCCTGAGCACTGCCAGGAGTAAGCCTGGCACAGATAGGTGTGGTCCCAAAACCAAACAGAAAAATAAAAAAAAGCCCTGCAGCATTCTGTTTCCGCATCTGGCACCTGGTGGACACATTGCAAACATAAGCTTCCCTTCCACTCCCCAAGACTCAGCTCCCCTGCACGTCCATAGTCCACACGGTTCCTTGTGGAGCTCACTTACCGTGCTCTTCCCCTCGTTTATAAAGCTTTCTCTTGGATGACATCTCCATAGACTCTAAAATGAACAGGCCCAATGTAATTCCTCTGCAGTTCCCCATTCCTCCATGAGAAGTCAGTCATTTCTGACACAAACTAGCTCTCTGGTTAGAAGTTGTGGTCAAAAGTATAGAGAGCCTGGGTCACAGACATGGAGCTTGTGTCTCAACCTAGGTTTAGCCATGCAGTTGACATCATTAGAATAGCGCAGTTCAGTCTCTAAAAAAAAGTCCAACCATATCAATATCTGGGAAGTCAAGTCTGGAGGTGTGTAGACGGATTGTCAGGAGACCTAGAAAACTCCAGGTGTTCTTAGAATCCAAGGAGTTTGACTTCCACCCAGTGCCCAACTCAGGAGGCTTATGCGGAGACATGAAGAATCACTCCTAGAATGGGTAGAGCAGCAAATGTGTCAGCCCTCTGCAGGTTTCCTCCATAGCTCCGTGTGCTAAGGAACCACACGAGGAAGAACATGCAGACTGCAAAGGAAATGGAAGCTTTGCATCACCAAGCAGCAGGTGGGCTAGAAGATCTGACAACACAAGAGTCTAGCTCTTCTTAACCTTACATCCAACAGCCCTGCAAATATTTAAAGTGCCCAAGGTAGCAAATTTTGCCAAAAGTTATGAATGGGTCCAGAGGGCTATGGGCCATAAAATTTTGCATCGTGTCAAAGTGAGTGTCTGGGAATGGAAGGGTTATCAGGAAGCCCACGTATGAGAGATAGCACAGGAAGCTTCAGAAGTTAACTTGTGTCAGAAATCTCAAAAGGGAAATCTAATAGTCTGGATAGCCGTACCCATCCACATGTATCACGATCACGATCTTCCCGTTGATCACCGATTTGCTAGAGCGGGAACCAGTAATATCTCCATATGTCCTGTCTCATGCCAGTAGAGCCAGGGGGCATCGGCTTGCTACAGGAACATAAAGAGCCTCAAACCATTATATTAGGTCATGGGAATATTTTTACATATATGTACATAGACATCAATCACTGGATAGAAATGCACAAAGAGATTCATTCTTTTTAAATAATTTAAAAGAATTAACACTCATGTTTGTGGGGCTGGTTAAGTCTAAAATCCATGAAATGGACTAGCAGGCTGGAAATTCAGGCAAGATTTGAAGCCAAACCTTGAACCTAACATTGGTAGGCTAGCAGGCAATTTGGAACTTTAGGCAGCATTTCCGTGTTAGTCTTGAGGTGGCATTCCTTCTCCTGGAAACGTCTAGGTTTACATTTTGTTGGTTTTTATTTCTTTTATTGTTCTCTTGGTCCTCAACAGACTGGACAAGATAATGATTAAGGAAAATCTCTTTTACTTAATTATAAATATTAATCACATCTTCAAAGTGTCTCCCCAGTAGCATTTAGGTTACTGCTTGACCAAGCAACCGAGCACCCAGAAGCTAGCCACACTGACATAAAACTCACCATCATATTTTTAGGGTTTTTCTTTGTTTTCACCTAATTTGTGGGTCACACCTGGTGATGCTCTGGGATGACTTCTGCCCCTGTGCCCAGGAATCGCCTCTGGTAGGGCATGATGGATCACATGGGATGCTGGGTATCAAATCTGGGTTGGCTGTAGGCAAGGCAAGCCCCTACCCACTGTACTATCACTCTGGCCCCACCATCATATTTTGTTTGTTTGGGGGCACACCCAGCGATGCTCAGGGATTACTCCAGGCTTTACACTCAGGAATCACTCCTGGTGGTAACTGGAAACCATATGGGATGCTGGGGGTCTAACCTGGGTCAGCTTTGTGCAAGGCAGGTGCCCTACCTGCTATGCTATCACTCTGGCCCCACCATCTTATTTACAGTGTTTTATGAGAGGTGAAAAAGCTGCTTTAGGGGGAAAGACTCCTCTCCATTAGCAAGAAACCGCAGCCTCATAATCCATAAAGAAATGATATTGTCTTCATATTTAGCGTCAGAGCCTCTGGACTTAAAGCATTGGCCCCTCAATCACTCTGTGCTGGGGTCAAGTGGGTTTGCAAAGAGCCTCGTGAATCCAGGCTGGCTGGCAGAGGCGCCAGCAAGTCATTCCATGCTTAGCTGTGCAGTACAAAGGCAGGTGGAGACGCTGTTTATACCACAGTGAGTGAAAAACAGGAGTTTTGGGGACTTTGCCTAGCATCGATCAATGCTCATGTATTAATTCCTTATTCTACTACGTAACTACTCTGCTTAATACCATTTCTTATTCTACTACTATTGGTGGTGTCAGCGTATTTCTACTGAAATTTTATCAACAGATTATGCAAGTATGTGGAGATTGTGCTAATCAACGTATAAATGGCACATCTGGCAGACGATCTGTATTCGTCATCATCATCTTCATAGGCTTCATCTACAGAGAAACGAGAGGATGCGCTCAGGATAAATGGACGATCACACGGTGGCTTCTTTTTGCAGTTGGGTAGGAGTTGATGTGGAAAACTCTCAGGGACTCTGCCTCAACTACAAGTTCAAGAAGCCATAAAAAAGGGCATGCCTGTAGCATAACACACCTGCACAACCACAACCACAAGCCTTTCAAGGCTGGGCTCTAGAAACCATTCCAGTCAGTCCCCACTGTACAGAGAGAAACTCAGCATCCAACCATAGATTTCAACAACTGATGGTGAGATTCATGGCGGTGCTTGCAGGGACCATATGGGATGCCAGGGATCGAACCTGGGTCGGTCGCTGTAAGGCAAACAAACACCCTACCCACTGTGCTATCTCTCCAGCCCCCTGTAACAGTTAATTTTATCGTGCTTTGGATTTGCTTGATATTACGTTGCTGCATGTTTTTTACATACCTGTCTTCTCTGGAGAAATGTCAATTCAGTTCCTTTGGCTATGTTTATATTAGGTCATTTAGTTATTATTGTTAATAAATAATATGAGAGAGTTTTATATTTGGAGGACAGCTATTAACCCTTTACCGTAAATGTGGCTCGCTAATATTCTTTACCGTATATGTGGCTTGCTAATATTCTTTACCATATATTTGGCTTGCTAATATTCTTTACCGTATATGTGGCTCACTAATATTCTTTACCGTATATATGGCTCGCTAATATCCTTTTACCATACATGTGGCTTGCTACTATTTTCTCCCCATTCCATAAACTGGAGTTTCACTATACCAGTTGCTTCCTTTGCTGTGCAGGTGCCATTACCTTGATCTAGTCTGACTGGTCAATTTTTGCCCTTATTTGCTAACGATCTGCCAAATGATGGACATTTTTACATGGTATTCACATATACAATGAAATGTTAATCATTCTTTTTGTCATTTTTGCCATTTGTGAGCTTAGAATAGATTGCACTAGTAAAATAACCCCTGATCGGGAGAAATACCATCTGTTCTCACTTTCATGATCACTTGATCACTTGACTTCCCGTAGATCATCAATTACTCGAGCGGGCACCAGTAACATCTCAATATGTCCTGTCACATGCGAGATAGCCCAAAGGCATCTGTCAACTCCAGGAACATAAAGAGCCTCAAACCATTCCATCAGGTCATGGGAATGAGGTCTATAATTGTTTCTGGTATTTGGCATGTCAAATACGACACGGGCAGCTTGCCAGGCTCTGCTGTGCAGGTGGGATAATCTTGTAGTCACCTCAAAACTCGAGCATTTATTGATGAACCACGTGGCCTAGCCAGGCTGCAATCAGCTCTTCTGCTGGGAGGAGTTCTGATGAGAGGGGAGTCCTGATGTGGAAAATGATGGCCCCTCATGGTGTGAGGGTTCCTTTGGCTTCTTGCAAGGCTCTGCTGGGGTGGGGGGGCATAGAGTGGTTGGCAGGGCCTGAGTTGAGAGCAAGACACTGAGATATTATGTTCTCACCATTTCTGTTTTAGAAAAGGTATAGGTTTTAAGGAACCATGTAACAATCAGCACTCTGTGGGGTCTGATGTTAAGGATTCTTGTGTCTAATAATAACAAATCAATAAACAAAGTAATTTTCAGGCAAGAGCTTTTTTCAAAGAGGGAAGGAAGAAAAGTGAAGTTCAAAAGATTCCAGAAACAATATGATGAGTAGGGCTTGGGTGGGTGTTTTAGCCAGATATAGTAGGAAGGTATTGCTATAACTTGAAGGTATTGCTGCTACAGAGAGCGTGGCAGCTGCGTTCTCTCTGACACCAACGGGAGACTCTTAAAAGGAAAAGTCCAGGTGTAGCTTAAGAAAAAAACCTTCTCAACCACAAGCGCCACCTCTTGATGGGAAGGTTTGACCATGTGCGGAAGAACCAGGTTCTCATTACTGCTGCAGGCCAGAGGTGGCTACTGGCGTGGGCTCCGGCTACACTAGAGATGATTTCTATTTCCCTTTCTGTCTCTAAGATCTACAGTTTCAGGGAAACAATTTTCCTCACCAGGTTATTATGTGCAAAAATAGACACTTTTGTTCTGCTCTCTCCTGTTTCCAACTTGATTTACTTGCATTTCACTACAAGTTGGGTGGGACTGGAGAAGGTTGTGCTAAGCAAAGTGTGCTAGAAGGAGAAAAAACAAATGCCCGATCATCCTGCTAATGTGGAGTATAAGGAACATAGCGAGGGAATTAGTGGTGGCTCACGAAAACAAACCCCAAGATGCTGTCACCAAAAGAGAGGTTGCCAACGGGTGCAGGAAAGGAGAACAGGACTAGAAGGAACCTGACAGTCCAAGGAGGTGTAGCCTAATAGCATAGCAAACCTAAACCACGGACACTAGACCCATTGGACACCAAACCTCAATACATGGGCATTGGATTTAAGGCTCTAGGCAATAGCCAACGTGCATTACACCCTCTCTCTGCATCAGGGCATCACACACGTAGACCACATGTACCTACAATGTTCAGGAGAATACCAAGTGATTAGCAGAGTTGAAAAATATTGAATATCATTATTAAATCTTTGACTATAGGTAAAGGCAATAATCTCATTGGCAAATGTTTCAAATTACTTTATAATCAGTTATACTCATTTCAAAAATAAATCAAAGCATATAAATTTAATAAATGAGATTTACAACAAATCTTTTTTTTTTTTGGTAAGAGCAATAACCAGCAAGGCTGCCGTGGCACATGCAATGCTGGGGATTAGACTCAGGATCTCCCAAAGGCAAGACCTGTTCTCTCGTGCCTGGAGCCATCTCCCCAGACGCTAAGAAATCTAATTTTGTAAGCACATTACTGTGAGAGTAAAAATGTATTAAATAACACATCACCAGTTCAAATAACTTAAAATCATTATTGTACAAATTAGTTTTTTTAATTATATTGGTTTCGCCTATTCATTCTACGAATATCTTACATTACTTAGCTCTTACATTGGATAAAAATTACAGCAATTATTGTACAATTGGCAAAATCCATAGACTCATATAATGCAGGATAAATCTTGATGTAAAATATGGATTTTAGTAATGATGTATCCGTACTGTTCTGTCAGTTTCTACAAGTGTGTTACACCAATGTATGACTTTAACAATAGAAAGATGAGGTTTTTTTTGGGGGAGTGTATGGAAATGATACTTTCCACTTAATTTTTCTGTAAGTCTAAAATGTGACGGGACATATGGAGATAAGATATTGGTGCCCACTGAAGCAAATCGATGAACAACGGGAAGAAAAGTGACAAGTGTCACTTGTATCACTTGTCTTCCCATTGTTCATCAATTTGCTCTAGTGGGTACCAGAAACATTTCCATTTGTTGGGATTAAGTTCCATTATTGTTACTGTTTTTGGCATATCGAATATACCACAGGTAGCTTGCCAGGCTCTGATGTGGGTCCGGGTTCATCCCAGGAAGCCAGTCTTTTTCTATGTCAGACCATCAACCATCCAGGGCCCTCGGGGCAGAGCCCTAGGGTGTGTAGACAAGCCTGTCTCCTGTCTGCCACCTGCTGATGCAGCCGGGCACCACAACCACACCTGCAACACCTCAAGGGTTAAAAGTAAAGTTAAATAGTACCATAGATATCTTATGCCCACACTCAATAATAAGTCAATTGAAATATTTAAAAAAAGAACTTTAAAATATCAGTATAATCATTTTATTTGATGTTATAAGTGTCAGATAATTCCCCTTTTAATATCAGGATAATTTTCTTAGCTACTTCAACTGAACCACTGATTACCCCTGAATGCCTGCGCCAGAGCACTTCAGTCAGGCTATATATACCAACACGTGTGAGATATTTAAAAGTTCTTCTCAAAGCTTCAGATGGTCAATCCAAAGGTGTGAGTGACCCTTTCCTTTTCATCCTATCAGCAGGATAAGGCAGTAATAGAGCACCCTGCCCAAAGACATCAAACGGCACACATCTGCCCCTGCCAGCTATTTTTGGCTACGCAGGTGAAGCTCAGAGTTAGATTTACCCAGGAGGGGAGCTGAAGTTGTAGGTAAGGTAGTGATTAAAATGATGGCATGAATCCAAGCTGTGCAAGGGGGAAATAGGGGCAGGAGAGGGACCTTCTCAAAATAGCACTTCGAGATACGGGATCACTCTTCAATATTCTTCTCTCCTCACAGGAGGAGTTCAGGAGCCAGCAGAGCATATAATAGTGTTTCTCGCCAAGAGGGGATAATGGAAAGATCCTTTCCCACCTCTCGCCTTTAATGTCTCTCCATCTCTCTCGCGCCGGCTTTATTAACGTTATGTGTCGGAATCCTGCAGCAACGAGTTCACCAGAAGTGCTCAGCTTGTTCAGCTCTCTTGGACTCATCAATATTCCGTCCACTTAAGGTAGCTTTCGACCTTCAAAAGATAAATGTATGTGTTGTGGATGACTCCCACTGTGTGTGTGTTGTGGATGACTCCCCACTCGTGTGTTGATGATGACTCCCATTCGTGTGTGTGTGTGTGTGTGTGTGTGTACAAACTTAGATTGGAAAATTAGGGAATTTCCATCTCTTTCTGACTAAAGACCAAAATCCTTTTTCCAAACACAGATCAAAAGCAGCTTCTTCTTATAATCAAGCAGGTCCTAAACAGGAAAAGAAAATATAAAGAGAAAAACAAACTGACTTGATCCGAGCTTACACTGGCAAGCCAATTAAATGGAAAGGGAGGAGAGGCGGAGGCCCCACGACTGTGGTGTTCACTGACAGGGGCCCAGAAGGAGGCAGGTGGGACCCGGGGACTCTCGTGACCCCCAAATCCTGTGTGGCTCACACACATCAATCTCTCCTGCCAAATTTTAGTCAGGTGACTACATCTAGTGCCTTGGCACGGCATGAGTGGCAGGTAAGAGCACCCAGATGATTCACAAATGTCAAGGAAAATAAATAGCTCTCCACCTTGAAGAAAAAGAAAGGCCTTGGTCTCCGTGTTTTTGAGACAGCCCAGAGGAAGGAGTCAGATCGTGTATGCAGGTTCTTCACAGTGTAAGTACATAGTTCAGGCTAAGGGGATTTCCAACAAAACAGGGTGGTTCCAACAGGCAAAAAAATACATCTGAAGCAGAAAAAGAAACAAAGGAAAGGCAACAGAAAATGAGTTAAGAATTTCAACAATCACAAAAAGGTTGAAAACAACATCGTCCTCAGGAATGTGATGAAAAAGAAAACCACTTTCACTGGGGTGAAAATGTTGTTTGGTCTGGCCTTTTCCATACCAAATGGCCATTTTCCATACCAAATGTTGTTTGGTATGGAAAACATTATGGAGAGTTCTCAAAACTGTAAGAATCGGTGGGAGCCAGAGAGATCATACAGTGGGTAGAGGGCTTGCTTGCTCATGACCAGCCCAAGTCCAATCCCCAGCATCTCATATGGTCCCCTGAGAACAGCCAGAAGTGTTCCTTAGTGCAGGGCTAGGTGTAGACCCTAAGCATCTCCAGATGTGGCCCCTGAAATTTAAAAAAGCAAAAATAATATAACTTCCACATAACCCAGCAATTCTACTTTTAATCTGCTTCAAAAACAAAAAACATTAATTCCAAAAGATGTACACACCTATAGTTATTGTAGCACTTGGTCTGACAACTGGGATATGGAAACAAGCCAAATGCCTGACAGGTGAACAGCTGAGAATTTATGCATATATAGATGACAAACTACTATGCAGCACTTAAGAAGAGATAAATCCATCTGAGGATTAGGCCCTGGCCTTGCATACAGTCAACCTGGGTTTGGTCCCCTGAGCCCCTCCAGAGGTGATCCCTGAGCACAGTACACTGAGTAAGCCCTGAGGACTGCCAGGTGTGCCCTCGCCGTCCCACCCCAATAAAATTATGTAGTTTGCTGCAATATGGATGGAACTGGAGGGTCATCAAGTGAAATAAGTGAGAGGGCGAGGGACAAGTATCAGGCAATCTCACTCATCTGTAGTACATAGAAAGAAACCAGTGTCTGACAATAAGATACCACACAATAAGTCACTATCTGGTAATGATAAAATCTTGACTCTCATGTGTGAAAACTCAGATGCCCAAAAAGTGGGGCGAGGAAAGGGAAGGAATGAAGAGGTGAACTGGAAGCTATAGGACAGTGGCAGAAGATCTGAGGCATTTGGGTGGGGTTGAGGTCCAGTAATTAGGCATCAAAACCATAAGCATTTGACACTGTTGGAATCACATTGCCTAATCTCTAATAATAAAAGAATCTTACTTACATAAAATATGTTAAGTAACGCCAGACTCAACATGGGGATGTGACTCACTGGTAGAGGATGTTTGTAAGAAGAAAGAAGAAGAAAAGGAGAGGGAGGAAATGGAGAAGCTCACAAGAGCCCAGTGATCAGAAGATACTGGAATTGTAGCATGGGTGGGGATCATCCTAGGCTTTCCAGTAAAAGGAAAAAATATAACAATTTTTATTCTTTCAAAAGAAGAGAACTTTGAGGGGAATTTACCGTTGCCCAGTTTAAATAAATGAATAAATATATACAACACCCCTCGAGGTGTTGCTGGTGTAGCTGTGGTACCCGGCTGAGTAAGCAGGTAGCAGATAGGAGACAGGCTTAGGCTTGTCTACACCCAGGGCTCTGCCCCGTGGGCCCTGGATGGTTGATGGTCTGACATAGAAAAAGACTGGACCCGGATGAATCTAGAGCCATGGCAGAGCCTGGCAAGCTACCTGTGGTTAATTTGATATGCCAAAAACAATAATAATAATGGAGCTCATTCCTAACTAATGTAGACATTACTGGCGCCCACTCTGAGTAAACCAATGAACAATAAGAAGACAAGTGACAAGTAACAAGTAACTATAAACATATATATGTTTATATATTTATATATATATTATATATATATCACTATATACAGTGATAGTATTACAAGTAGGGCATTTGCCTTGCACAAGTCAACCAGGGTTCAATCCCGGCATCCTATATAGCCCCCCCAACTCAGCCAGGAGTAGTTGCTGAGTGCAAAGCCAGAAATAATGCCTGAGCATGCCAGGAGTGACCCAAAAATCAAAAAATAAAAAATAAAATAAACAATACATTTTCAACACAGTCAGTGGACAGCAAAGCCACCAACTGATTTAGCAACACATTCCAGACAGGGGAACATTTTTAGACTCAAAGAGTGCTAAAGCTGCCCAAACATCCTGATATTCTCATCTGCCCTTGTGCACAAATGAAAGGTGATTTCATTGGCTACTGGGTCAATTTTCCATTTGAATATCTGACTCTTCCCCGACTCACACACACACACACACACACACACACACACACACACACACACAAACCTCCCACCAGCCTCACACCACCCTGAACACTTAATGCTCCACAAAACACCCATTTCATTTTTGTATATTAAATACATGAGTCTGCCCAATGAAAGTTTGATCAATTAATAAATGAAGTCAGAGGATATATATTATTTTAGAAGAGACATTGATAGGTTTTTATCTCATTTTCCCAGTAAACTTGTTTGAATTTTTAAATCAGTATTTAGGTTGTAATTTCCTGATTTAGATAGTGTGTGTGTGTGTGTGTGTGTATTTGAGGCTATACTTGTGATAGGAGCTTAGTTCTTGCTCTGTGCTTAGGGATTGTTGCAGGACACCTAAAAGCCTAGGCCTCTGCAATCTGCCCTGGATTGCCTCCTGCAGGTCACTTCATAGACAGGGGGGGTAGTCTGAATGTGGCAGTCTTTTCTGACCATGTATTCTGTACTGGCTGGTATAAGTATTCTCTCATGCTGCCACAATCATCGTGGGACTAGCTAGATCTTACCAGCATATTTGCCTGGCCACGTTGGATCTCTAAGTAATAAGACCAGAGAGAAATGCTGTTTGCCTCCAAGCAAGCAAGCATGGCTCCCTGATAACTCAAAGGCAACTAAAATACAAAACTACCGTGAAGTAGACGAGACTCTTGTGAAGGCTTGGAGAAATATTTAACTGGCATTAGTATAGTCTTTGGTACAGAGACATGCCATCTCAGAAACCCCCTTCTCTACCCTATAAAGGCAATTCCAGGCAGATCTTGGCTCAAGACATTAGGTGAGGTGCTGGGAAAAAATTACCTGAGGGCATTTGATCCTTCCTGCCAGGGGAAGTTACATCTAGCTTATAGCTTCTCCCAGCTCTGCTAGGAGGCTTTGAATTAGCTCTGGATCCTTGTAAACAACCAGATGGTCTCCTGAAGTTGCAACATTTCTACAGAGCTATTTTCCTGTTTTCATCTCTAGATAGCCCTGCCGAGAATGGGCTGGGCTGGGGAGTTTGGGCGGATTTCTAACTATAAAATAAGCTGCAAGAAAAAAAGAAGCGATCTCTCTCTTTTTTCCCCCTTTTGCCACTTCGGCTTCCCTTGGTGTTTTGCTTCTCCGTCCTCTCCATTCTCTGTTGAGCCTCAACACGTGGTGGCAGCCATCTTGGCCTACACCTGGCTGGGGCCTAGCTGGGAACCCAGAGTCCGGAGGTTTTCCCTGCTCTTGGATTGTATATTGGATCCTGTGATAGTAAAGCCCTTTTTAAAACTGCATCAGATTCTAGTCTTCATCCATTCCCCGTCAGCTTCGGAAGTAGAAGGGAACTCACTTCCCGACACTGTTCAGAGGTTATTTTGATTCTATACTCAGAAGTCACTCCTGGTGGTAATGGGTGGAACCATAGGTGATGCCGGTGATTGAACCCATGCAAGGCAAGAGTCTTACCCCCACACTAGCCCCTCAATAGTCTGTTTTGTTTTGTTTTTTCCTTTTTTGGGTCACTCCCGGCAATGCTCAAGGGTAACTCCTGGCTCTGCACTCAGGAATTACTCCTGGCAGTGCTTGGGCCATATGGGATGCTGATGATCGAACCCTGGTCTGCCACTAGCAAGGCCCTACCCGCTGTGCTGCTGCTCTGGCCCCTCAAAGTCTTTTGAAAGGAAGTATAATCCTACAGCTTCCTTAGCTAGAAGAATGGGCTACAATAACACCCAAAGTAGGAGTAGGTGGGTGGAGGAGCAAAAGAGAGAGGGGTGGGAGGAGGGAATGAGGAACTTGGTTTTCTGAAACATGGTGTGAAGCGTATTACAGAAAGGAGACATAAATCTCCTCTTCTACAAATTGTGAAGCCTCTATGCAGTCACTTTTAATATACTCTGTGGTTATAATGATGAGAAAATTACATGAGGTCAACTTGGAGCTTAGTTTAAATAGGAACGTGGAAATAAAAAATGTTTGTGCAGTGCATTGGGGCTCGGGATTCTCATGTGATGGAGGAAGACTACCATCTAGTGCTCATCTGCAGCAGTTGCACCCTCTAGGTAACGGACAGGAAATTTTCAAGTCTCCATCCAGACACAGACACATTTTTAAAACATATTTCAGGCATTTTAAATGCTGGCAGCTTCGATTCCTGAGAAAGTATTTATCATGGGTATTAATGAATAATGAGAAGAACTGAGTGCCATTACATGTTTGAGCCAACTAAATATGCTTAAACATTTCCAAATAAAATATAGGGTTAATCGATGTATCCAAGAATTTAGAAAAAATACCTTATATTTCCCAAACATATTGCAGCTACCTAAAGTGGGCTGAGTAAAAGTAGAAGGTTAAAACAGGGCTACATGCCCCTCGAGGTGTTGCAGGTGTGGGTGCAGTGCCTGACTGCATTGGCAGGTGGCAGACAGGGAGATAGGCTGTCTACACCCCCCAGAGCTCTGCCCTGTGGACCCTGAATGGTGGATGGTCTAACATAGGGAAAAAAAAGACTGGGTCCCCTGAGATGAACCTAGAGCCATGGTAGAGCCTGGCAAGCTACCCATGGTGTATTTGATATGCCAAAAACAGTAACAATAGAGATGAACTGGACTAGAGACAGACCAGATACACAGCTGCACTGCCGGCCCACGTGGAGCATCCCATGGTGTCTCTGAGGAGTCAGCTAGTCCCGGCCAAGACCAAAGTAGCTCCTAGAGTAAAGCAGTCATGTGGGGGGAAGCCAAGCTGGCCAGAATTGGAGCAGGGATTTGGGCTCCTCCCTCTCCATGCCAGTGGGCGGGGCTACGCCTCTCAGCTTCCACAACCAGATGAACCTGACAAGGGGCAGATCAGATGCACAGCTATGACAATGTGCAGCCGCAGCAAGAGGCTTAGATAACAAAATAGGCTAGGACCAGGTCCTTCCCAGGATCTTTCACATCTGTACACCATAAAGATCATTGTAGTTGTAACAAACTGGGGAGGTTGACGGGGAATGAGGAACTATAATATCACACTAGAACTCACTATTGAATATACACATAGATAATTGCATCATAAACCATAAGGCAAGTCATAAGGTGTAGGAGAAGAGAAATACAGAAACAGAAATAGAGACAGAGAGAAAGATGAGAGACTCAGACGCACAGGGCAGAGCTGCCGTCTGGCTCTTCCCTAGCTCAGCTGACCAGGTTCCCAGGAGGCAAGATGGGTTTTGGGAGTGGGCCCATCACTTCTGTAGGGCCTCGGAAGCAGCCGGATGAGGCTTGCTCACCATAATAGCCGCCATTATCATGGTCCAGATCCCACAGCTCATCAGAATCCACGCCAAGAGAGACGCTGATCTCAAGACTAGCTCAGATCTTACCAGTATATTTATCTGTCCACATTGGATCTCTAAGTAATTAGACCAGAGAGAAATACTGTTTGCCTCCAAGAAAGCACACATAGCTTTCTAATAAGTCTAAGGGCTAATATACAAAACAACTATGAAGTCAAGAGGAGAATTTTGTGAAGGCTTGGAGAAATACATACCTAACTGTAGAATATCCATTGGCACAGATACATACCCTTCCCCCACTCTACCCTGCAGGGGGCACTTCCAAGGCAGATCTTGGCTTAGGCAATATAAACATTTCAATGGGGCTAGGTGCAGTCTTGGAAGAAGTTATCAGAGGGGATGGACCCTAACTGCTTTCCATTGTTTTGGGCTGGTCTGGGCTAAAAACTTATAAAAGCTGTACCCCTTTCTGCCTTTTATTTTTTGCCTTTTCAGCTTCTTCCTCTGCTCTCCTTCTCCCATTCTCTTCTTTGTTGGGCCTTTCCACATGGTGGTGGCCATCTTGGCCTAGGATACTAAACCTACACGTGGCCAGGGTCCAGCCAGGAACCTAAAGTCTTTGTCTTTTCTATTGTTGGATTGTATGTCAGAACCTGTGAGAGTAAAGCCTTTTGAAACTTTGCTGGATTCTCGCGTCCTTTTCCATCCACCGGCTGGCCGCTGATCCCGAGGGACAAAAGGGAATCCCTGACCCTGCTCCTGGATTTTGTCGGGGCACCCAGCACACCCTGACAGGTTGTAAGTGCTCAGGGTCAAGCTTTGGCTAGAAGAAACTCACCACAGCAGAGAGTGATATCAAAGAAGCCACCAGGAGAAAGCGACTCCTTGTTCCTCTCCAGAGCCTCCAGCTTCCTATTTCCCATTCCTTTCCCTCACCCCAGTTCCTGGGGTCCCCCTTCCTCACCATTTGCTTAAGTTCCTTTGAGACAAAACCCTGTTTGAGATGTTCCTATAACCGCAGAGCAGACTCAGAATGCATGCTGGAGGGCAGTGGGGAACACAGCTGGTCATGCTCCAGGGTTATTCCTGACTGCACTCGGGAATTACTCCTGGCAGTGACCATACGGGACACAGGAACTGAACCCAGGTCAGCCACATGCAAGGCATACACCTTACCACTGGGCTATCACTCTGGCCCCCTCACACTTCATTTTTAAATAAGGCAGAACTGATTGAGCCGCCATCCTTTTCAGAAATTTCTACTGCTCCAAAACCAACCTCCAAATGCCTGTAGATTCGTGATCTGCTCTTATCTCCCTTTCTATTTCTCTCTTTCTAGGCAATGGAATTCATTTTCATTTCAGCTACTCACATTTCTCCCTTATTCATTATACCCAACAAGAATGATGCCCCTCATCCAGTCACCCCAAGTTCCACCTTCTGAAATTCTATCCGTGTTTCAAGTTCCACCACAGATGAGTCAGCTTTCACACATTGCTGCCCTATTGCTGCATGTATCAATAAAGCGTTAGCTCACTCTCAGGGGAAAATCTAAAATCACAAGGACTAGGAGCAGAAACTTTAACTTGATCATCTCAAAGAGCAATGGAAAGGTAAAGCATTCCCCATCACAACAACCATGTGACCATCTGTGGATGGACTTTCTCTGTTCTCTACCACATGAGGGCAAGGGTGACAGCTCTAAACAACACCCATCTATTATCTCATCACTACCACAGGCAGGAGTCTGGTTATAGCTTCCAGCAGAAATCAGGGGATTGGCCAGACAGCATTCTCCTCTAGAGAGGAGGAAAGAGTATCTACCAGGTCCCTTGAGTGGTTGGCTGTGAAGAGACTGTCCCTCTTGCAGAAACCCAACTCCAAGATGGGGATAGTACCCTGAGCAAAACAGCACAGGTCTTAGGCAGAAAAAAATGGGACCAGGAAAGAATATAATTGATAACATAGATATAAAACACAACTAGATAAAGTATGATACATCTATACAAAGGAATACTATGCAGCCGTTAGGAAACATGTAGTCAAGAAATTTGCTTATAAATGAATGGTTATGGAGAGTATCATGCTAGGTGAAATGAGTCAGAAGGAGAGGGACAGATACAGAATGATGCACTCATTAGTGTGATATTTAAAAAAAAGTATGAGACTTATCCAAGGACAGGAAAAACAGGGGCTAGGAGGACTGCTCCACAGTTGGAAAATTGCCACAAGTATGTGGGGACAAAGAACAGTTAGATTAGAGAAGGGACCAGTATGACAGAAATAGTTAGAAATGATCACTCTGGACAAGAACTGAGTGTTGAAAGTAGGTACAAGGATATGCATGATAACCTGTCAGTATCTGTATTGCAAACCATAACACACTTCCATTAGGAGAGAGAGAGAGAGAGAGAGAAAGAGAGAGAGAGAGAGAAGTATGTCCTAGAAGGAGTGGGGGAGGAGGGAAACTGGGAGCATTGGTGGTGGGACATGAACACAAGTAAAGGCTGTTAGAATATTATGATTGAAACCCAATCATGAACAACCTTGTGACTGTGATTCTCACTGTGATTCAATTTGAAAAATAACTTTTAAAAAAAATCGGAAGAGTTAGATATGGACAGAGTAGGCAATCTTTATTGTGTTGTTTTAGTGAAACATGGAAATTTTTGTTAAAAAGATGAGAGAGGCCGGAGCAATAGTACAGTGGGTCGGGTATTTGCCTTGTCGCGGCTGCCCAGGGTTCAATCCCCAGCATCCCATATGGTCCCCCAAGCACCACCAAGAGCAAATCCTGAGTGTAGAGCCAGGAGTAACCCTTGAGCATCATTGGGTGTGACCCCCAAAAGATAAATGAATGAATAAATGAATGAATGAATGAGTGAGTGAGTAGATGAGAGAGAGAAAGGTAAGGCATTCAATCCAGGCTAACAACTTATCCAGAAGAAGAAAAATTAAAGCAGCCCCACAGGTGTGTGTGTGACCCCTGTGTCTTCGCAGACACAAGCTGCCCCAGGGAAGAGCGGAAACTCCATCAATGGGAACCAAGGCAAACTGCCTTGGTTTCACCCCCGACCCCTTGGGCCCTGCGCTTCCAGGAACATCCCAAAACTCAAACCCACATAGACGCACTAGGTGTCCACGCCGACCCTCTTACTACCTATCTTGCATGAAGTACCAGTGAACCTTGGTTCCTACATCCTTGCTACCACCCAAATTCTGCAAACAGACCAGATACCTACTAACTGTACTATCTAGTCACCCAAGAACCCACATTTGCAACCTGCAATAGTCATAATGGTAAAGCAATGCAAAATTCCATCAAGCTCTGTGGAGTGAAGTCACTAGTCCAGATGAGCCAAGCAATACCGATGAGTTTTATAACCTCTCTGATAAGGAATTTCAGAAAGAATTGTTAAGGATTCATAAGGAATTGAAAGAAGCAATGGAATGCAAAATCAATAAAATACAAGAGGACATGATAGAAGAAGTGGGGAAAATTCAAATGGAAATGACAGATATTAAAAATGAGGTAAATGGAATGAAAAAACACAGTGGAAGGCCATCATAGCAGAATAATAGCTACTGAAGAAAGAATTAGTGATCTCGAAGACGAGTTCCGAAGATTCTTTACACAACACCAGAAGATAGAAAAAAGATTCACAATTACCAAACAGCGAACAAGAGATAATCGGGATGAAGCCAGGAGAAACAACATACGGATCATTGGGGTCCCAGAAGGCCAAGAAGAAAACCCTGATGAAGAAGAAACTGTCAAAGCCATCACTGCTGAGAAGTTCCCGGAACTAAAGAACGTTGCCTCAAGATCCAGGACACCCGTAGGATACCAGCTAAAAGAAACTCCAACAAGAATACGCCAAGACACATCTTAATAAAAATGTCAAAAACTATAGATAAAGATAGAATACTGAAAGCAGCAAGATCAAAAGAAGGAAATCACATACAAAGGAACATCTCTAAGATTTACAGCAGACTTCTCTGATGAAACACTCCGAGCCCGAAAACAATGGTGGGATATTGTGAAAAGGCTCAATGAACTGAAGGCCTCACAAAGAATTCTTTACTTGGCCAGACTCACATTCAGATATGAAGGAACGGTACACAAATTCATGGATAAGCAACAACTCAGGAACTTCGTGGACTCAAAACCAACCTTAAAAAAGGACTGAAGGGTCTACTGTAATCCGACCAAACCCATAAGCACAACAAGCACAAAAAAAAAAAGATGGCACAAAATCTGATGACAATAATCTCTCTCAATGTCAACGGTCTAAATACACCAATTAAGAAACAGAGTGACAAACTAGATTTAAAAATTGAACCCAACATTCTGCTGTCTACAAGAAATGCATCTGAATAATCAGAACAAGCACAGACTAAAAGTCAAAGGGTGGAAGACCATTCTCCATGCAAACAACTCCTCCAAAAAGGCTGGTGTGGCCATATTAGCATCAGATAATATAGACTTCAGGCTGAAAAAAGGTTAGAAGGGACAACGAAGGCCATTTCTTATTACTTAAGCGGTATGTACATCAGGAAGAAATTACACTACTAAACATATAAGCACCCAAAGAGGAGCCAGCAAAATACATAAAACAATTGCTAAGAGACCTCAAAGAAGACATTAACAGTAGCACAATAATAGTTGGAGACTTCAACACTGCTCTATCAACGATGGATAGATCAACAAGACTGAAAATCACCAAGGAAATATTGGGCCTCAAGGAAGAAATGGAAGAAAGAGAGTTAGTGGATATACACAGGGCTTTTCATGCCAAAAAAGCTGAATACACATTTTTCTCTAGTGCACATGGAACATTCTCCAAGATAGACCACATGCTGAGCCACAAAGCATACCTCAATAAAATAAAAAAGATAGAAATTGTGTCAGCTATCTTTTCAGACCATGATGCACTGAAAATGGAAGTTAACCGTACGAAGAAACAGGGAGTCAAACCAAACACCTGGAAACTGAATAGCTCACTCCTGAACAACAAGTGGGTCATAGAAGAAATCAAACAGGAAATCCAAAGATTTCTGGAAACAAATGAAAATGAAGACACCAACTATAAGAACTTGTGGGACACGGCAAAAGCTCTGTTAAGAGGGAAGTTTATAGCTCTCCAAGCGTTCATCAGGAAACAAAAAAAGGGCCCACATAAATAACCTGACTACACAGCTGAAGACATTAGAAAAAGACCAACAAAAGGAGCCCAACCCAGGCAGAAAAAAGGAAATAATAAAACTTAGAGAGGAAATCAATGAGTTGGAAACCAAAAAAACAATCCAAAAGATTAATGAAACCAAGAGCTGGTTTTTTGAAAAACTAAACAAGATTAACAAACCATTGGCAAGACTTGCAAGGACAGGGAAAGAGAGAACCCAAATAAACAGAATCAGAAATAAAAAGGGTGACATCACAACAGAAACCACAGAAATCCAAAAGATCATCAGAGATTACTTTGAGAGCCTGTATGCCGTGAAACATGAGAATCTAGAAGAAATGGATCAATTCCTGAAGTCCTATAACCTCCACAGCTGAAACAAGAAGACCTCCAATACCTGAATAAACCCATCACCATCGAGGAAATTGAAACAGTAATTAAAAAGTCTGCCCAAACACAAAAGCCCAGGTCCAGAAATATTCACTAGTGAACTCTACCAAACATTTAAGGAGGATCTACTGCCAGTACTTTTCAAGTTCTTCCAGGAAATAGAAGAAACAGAAACACTCCCAAACAGCTTCTACGAGGCACATATCACCCTGATACCCAAACCAGGGGAGAGACAACACAAAAGAAAGAAAACTACAGACCAATATCCCTGATGAACACAGATGCTAAGATCTTCAACAAAATACTAGCTAACAGAATCCAAAGACTCATCAAGAAGATTATACATCATGACCAAGTAGGATTCATCCCGGGAATGCAAGGATGGTTCAACATTCGCAAGTCAATCAACATAATACATCATATCAATAAAAGAAAAAATAAAAACCATATGATCTTATCAATAGATGCAGAGTAAGCATTTGACAAGATCCAGTACCCATTTTGATTAAAACCCTCCAGAAAATGGGAATTGAAGGGACTTTCCTCAAGATAGTTACAGCCATCTACCAAAAGCCCACAGAAAGCATCATTCTCAATGGGGAAAAGTTGAAAACCTTCCCCCTGAGATCAGGGACAAGACAAGGTTGCCCACTTTCACCTCTTTTATTCAATATAGTACTGCAAGTACTTGCCATAGCAATCAGAGAAGAAAAGGACATCAAGGGCATCCATATAGGCAAGGAAGAAGTCAAGCTATCATTATTCGGAGATGACATGGTATTTTACCTAGAGAACCCTAAACTCTCTACCCAAAAACTCCTAGAAACAATAGATGCATATTGTAGAGTGGCAGGATAGAAAATCAACACCCAAAAAGTCGGTGGCTTTCCTATATACAAATAACGAAAGTGAAGAAAGGGATATTAAGGA
>JAJIBD010022732.1:0-63361 GCA_021461705.1 Cryptotis parvus
GCACCAAGTCCTGTCTTGAGCACAGCCAGTTTATGCAAGGTATAAGTAAGGCTGCACTGCTGGGCTAATTTGACTAGAAATAGTACTGTGAGGATGGCCACCCACAGAAATCACAAGCTAGGAAAACGAAGAAATTTAAATTGACTTTCTCCGTTCCATTTTGTTATGATGTTCTTACTGTGTAGAGACTATGGGTCCCTCCCTACCCCACCCCTCCCACCCAGGCTCCAAAGCAGTGCTTTGGAAGCCTAACAAATGTAGATCTCTTCTAGGCATAAACCACGGCTTCAGTGCAAGGGCCCAACATTGCTGTGCAGCTCAGCTCTTGCAATTCTGGGGATTTTCTGTGTCTCGCTAAAGTGCCTTGGGCCTCTCCGGGTGCACCTGGCTCATCTAATATACTTGTACATTTTGAGTAACTAAAGATTCTTTGAAGGTGATAAAGGATGAATGTAAACTAAAATATTCCTGAGAGTTTTAAACATCAATGATCTCCTGAAATGAGGAAGTATACTAAGGAGAGGGGGCACTAGAAACAGTTTTAAATAAAAATAAATTTACCAAAAAAATGAGTGAAGGTTGCTTTTGAATCTTCAAAGATATTCAGATAGACAGATTCTTATATTATAGAATCCACTTAAATGAAGAGGAAAGGGGCAATTTTTTTCAAATCACTAATTTAGTATCTTTCCCCCCTTGCACTACTAGAAACATTGATATATTCATGAACTCTGTATATTCCTAATGATAGGAATCTAATCACACCCATAGACATAATAATTGAATTTTAAAATGGAGGGAGAAAAAATTGGAAAAGCAGAAAAAATAAAAAATATTAACAACAGAAAGTTCCCAAAAGCCTAACAGTATAGTTTTGACCGAAAATTTTCAGGTCAAAAGGAAATAGGAAAAATTATTTAAAATTAAGGTGTCAGGGAGTTACTAATCAGTTATGAAAAATCTATCTAGCAATGGTGTCCTTCAGAGAGAACTGAGGTGTAATAGAGAATTTTGGACAACAATGTCTAATCATCCATTAACACATGCTATCCCTCTAAGGAATCTTGAAGGGATGCCTTTAACAAAGAACAAGTATACTGATTACGTACAGAGATCATGAATTATATCCCCATCCTTCATGCATGGACATTTAAATCCATTTAAAGTCTCAGAATGCTTTACTATTTGAATCCTGTGTGTAAATTGTAGAAACTATGATGACTCAGAGAAAAAAGAAGTAAAAATAGGAAAACCTTAATAATAAGGGTGGGCCAGAGTGATAGCACCGCAGGGATTGCCTTTGCCTTGTGATGCGCCTGGGTTCCATCTTGGCATCCCATATGGTCCCCTGAGCACCGCCAGGAGTAATTTCCTGAGTGCAGAGCAAGAGGTAAATCCTGAGCATTGCTGGTTGTGACCTTAAAGCAAAAGAAATAAATATATTAATTACATAAAAATAAATTAAAGTTAAACTGTTTTAAATATATCCTGAGCACACAGGCAAAGTGCATGTACCTTAGTTTTAAAAACATCAAAGGGATGGGGAAGTAAATGGTAATTTAGTGTGCATTGGTGTTAAGTCGTTAGCTTAATATTTCATCAGTTAAATCTTTTTGTGCAGGCCTCAATGTAACCATTGTGTGAAAGGAGTATAAGCTTTATATAATAAGAAAATTATATATATGTATATATATATATATATATACAAATATCCACACACATACACCAAGCATCATACACACCAGGCTCACGGCCCCATACCAACAGTAATGAGATAAATATATTTTCTGTAAGATACAAGAAAAGAATGTCCATTTTTACTAATATCTATTCTCTATCAAATTGATAAACCAAGAATTTTCCTAAATCTGTAACTATTTGAAATTTATAACTATGTCTATCCTTCAGCTATAATACTTATGGATAGATAATTTATTGATCCATGTTGTACTAAGAATTTTAAGCAAAATATTAAGTATAATTAAATATAAAAGACATATGGTTCATAAAATAAGAAAAGAAGGTCTATTGAATTTCTGTACACTGAATTTCTGTAAACTAGCAGGAAACTATCAGCAAGAGAGAGGTACTAGACTCATGACTGAAGCCAAAATAATTCTTAGAACGAAGTATAATGAAGGGTGAGGTGATCTCATAATGAGAATTCTCTAAATCATCAGTGAAAGAAAATGAAGAGGACACAAAAAGCAAAAAATGTTGTACAATCAGGCATTAAAAAAATTAATGTCATTGAAATGTCCACACCATCCAAAGAAAGCTTTAGATGAGAACTACTATATCAAAACTCCAAAATAATTTTCAGTTTTCATAAAATAAAAAGATTTTTATCATTTTTATTTGAAAAACCATGTGGGGGATTCCTCTGTCCTTTTATGAGGGGGTTCCTCTGTCCTTTTCTGAGGCTCTATTTGTGTGGCAGGACAAGGCCAGAACCTACCGCCCCCCTCGTTGGCTCATGATCAGCAGACACAGGAAGAGTCGGTAGCAGCTCTGCCCAGTGTATTTGTGTCTCTGAACCTACAGCCCAGAGCAATTCGTAGGCATATCAACCAGGTCTCCTGGAAGGACAGAGGCGGGGAAAGGGACCCCAGCTCCATCTGCATAAAAGCCCAGTGAATTTCAGCTGATTACCTGCCCAGGTATGCTGTTCTTAGTGGCGAAATTCACTAAGAACAGCATACCTGGGCTTGAAATCAGCCTCTCTCTAGGGTGGGGCCTCTAATGAGCAGGGCTTGAGATCGGCTTCTCTCTTCGATGGAGCTCTGACAAGCTGTGGCTTCCAGATGTTGAAAATGGCTGGCGCTCATGCTGTGGGGCTTCCTCTGGTTTCTTGCAAGACTTCATTGGGCTGGCAGGCCAAGGCAGAAGTGGCTATTCCTCCTGGACGCCTGATGATCAGTCACAGCAGGGAGAGCTGTAGCAGCTCTTTCCCCTTGTATCTGTGTCTCTGTTTCATGGTCTACAGCCTGGGAGCAATTTGGGAGTGGGTCCACCAGGCCTCCCGGATGGGACAGAGGTTGGGGGAAGGGAGCCCAGCTCCATCTGCACGAATTCCCCGTGACTTTAACCTGGACTTTCATTTCCGGTCTCCGCGAGTTCGTCAGAGCTCATCCCAAGAAAAAAACCAATCTTAAGACCAGCTTTCAGAGACCCACCCTAGAGAGAAGCCTATTTCAAGCCCAGGTATGCTGGTCTTGGCTGCGAAATTCACCGTGCTTCTGTGGAGATTGAGCTAGGTTCCCTTTCCCCAACCTCTGTTCTCTAGAGGAGGCCCATAGACCCACCCAGGAACAGCACCTGTTGTTAGCCATGAACTAGAGACAAAAAATACACGGGACAGAACTGCTACCAGCTCTTGCCAATGAATGCAGCCACTCTGCAGCTACATGGTACATTAATAAATGCAAGACTGAGAGCCTATCTACTGCCAAGAGTATCACTGTATCACTGTCTTCCCGTTCATTATCGATTTGCTCTAGCAGACCCCGGACCGGTAGCATCTCCATATGACCTGAATCATGCAAGTAGAGACCAAGTGCATCTGCTTGCTCCAGGAACATAAAGAGCCTCAACCATTCCATCAGGTCATGGGAATGAGGTCTATAATTGTTACTGGTATCTGGCTTATCAAATACGACATGGGTAGCTTGCCAGGCTCTGCCTTGCAGGTAGCATACTCTTGTAGTCATCTCAAAATCCAGCATTGAGACTACCAAGAGTATCATACCCATATTGCAGTGCCTGAAAAGAGCCTGTGTTGTATTTAATATGCCACTTCATCACTTGATCACTAGATTACTTGAATTCCGTTATTCATCGATTTCCTCAGTCGGGCTCCAGTAACATTTCCATTGGACCCTATCACATGCCAATGTAGCCCAATGGCATCTGGTTGATTCAGGAATATGAAGAGCTTCAAACTGTTCCTTCAGGGACTTTATAAGGAAGTCTGACCATCTTGTAGGTGGGCGGCCACGTGATCTTTTGACATCCCATGGGATCCAGTCAGTAATGGCTCTAGTTCAGTGGTTGTCTCGAAATCGCATTGCATGTCCAGCCCATCTGATTTTGCGATGTCTTGGCAAATGAGACAGCGTCCCTGATTCTGGAATAGCGACGGAGGTCAAAACTCCGGATTCCTTCTCTCACTTGACTGAGGCGTGATATTCCAAGCATAGCTCTTTCGATTCCTCTCTGGGAGACCCGAATAGCATTCTCATCCTGCTTTCATAGGGCCCATGTCTATTTTGCGAATGTTAATGCAGGGAGAACTGTGGAGTCGAAGAGATGTGCCCGAGCCGGAGGTTCTTTATCCTTGTAGCTATTTCTTCGATGCCTTTGAAGGCATTCCATGCCACCTCTCTTCCTCCTGCACAGCTCAGGTTTTAGGTCGTTCATCATGTTGACTTTTCGACCTAGGTACACATAACTGCTTCATTCAGAGATGTTTGTTCCATTGCGAGTGAATAGGGCCTCAGGATATAGTTCATTTTTCATGAACATAGTTTTCTTCAGATTCAGCTGTAGACCTGTCTTTCTACATTCTCGGTCAAAGTCAGCCAGCATTTGTGCTGCTTGGCTAATATTTGGTGCTATTAGAACAATGTCATCAGCGAAGCAGAGGTGGTGTAGTTGCCCGACCATCTATCTTCACTCCCATTCCTTCCCCATTCTAATTGTCGCATGATGTTCTCGAGGGTGGCACTGAAGAGTATTGGTGAAATGGCATCACCCCTGTTGAACCCCTCTTTGGACATCAATGATCACTTCTTTGTAGAATGGTGAGATCCTGGTGGTGAATCCGTAATACAGCTCATGAAGGATCTTGATGTATTGGGTTTGAACATCCCTGTTTGGCTAGGGCTCGATGACTGCTTCAGTCTCCACAGAATCAAAGGCTTTCTGTAAATCAATGAACGTGAGACAGAGCGGCATCTTGTACTCCCTACAAACCTCAATGAGCTTGGTTACTGTTGGATATGGTCGATTGTGCTGAATCCTTTCCGGAAGCCAGCTTGCTTGCATGGTTGTCCTTCATCTAGTGTTCTGCCAATCCTGTTCAGGATGACTCGTGTAAACAGCTTGTAGATGACGGACAACAGGCAGATGGGGCGATAGTTGCCGATGTCGTGAATGTCTCCCTTCTTGAACAGTAGAACTGTCCTGCTGGTTTTCCATTCGGAGGGTACCTTGCATTCGGACAGGTTGCGTGTGAAGAGCCTAGCTAGTGTGTTGGTGAGTACTGACGGCAGATTCTTCAGGTGTTCGGCTCTGAATTTGTCTGGGCCTGGTGCTGTTCCCTTCTTTACCAACGAGATGGTATGTCGGATTTCAGAAGGGAGAACGTTGGGAATGACATATCTATCCTTTGGAATTTGGTATGTGGGCCGGTGGATGTGTCTATCAAAGAGATTTGAGTTGAAGTCCTGGATAATCTTCTCCATTGCCTTTCTGGAAGATGTGATAGATCCATCAGGGCGTTGGAGGGCAGTCATCTCGGTCTTTTAGTTGGTAAAGGACAGGCGGGCGGTGCAAATGCTTTTCCCGGCGTCTGCTGCATCTTCCAGTATTTCTGCTCTTCTGTCTTTGAGGTCTTCTTTTATCGCTTCTCTCCACCGTTTAGCAAGCTTGGAGGTTAGCATTTGATCTCCTGAGGCTCGCGCCTTGCCACGTTGGCGAATGAGCCTGAGAGTTTCTGAAGACAGGCGTCCTTTGTGTCTTTTGCTCTCTTCAGCATTCTTCGCACAATCATGGAGGTGCTGAACCAGTTGGTTGTATTCTTCATCGATGTCGCCAATGGTGTTTTCTTCCCATGTTGCTGCAACGGTGCCAAAGAGTTCCCAGTTGGTGGTGGTTCTCTTCTTAACTTTGCAGCCTTTTCTCCCCCTTTCGGGAAGTACAATTTTTGCACGAAGGAGACGGTGGTCCGATCCAGGTTTGGAATTTGGGGATGACAGCAATGTCGGTCAGACAAAACCGTCGATTGAAGATGATGTGGTCAATTTCATTGTGGAACTGTCCACCAGGAGATTCCCATGTCCAACGTTTTGCTTCAGCCTTCTGGAACTCTGAGTTCCCATGAATGGTCTTGGTGGACCTGATGAACTAAGATAGTCTCTCACCCTGTTCATTCCATTCTAGGCCATGGGTCCCGATGTGGAGTTCTTCAGCCGATCTTCTCGGTCCTATCTTGGCATTAAAATCACCGACTATGATCTTGTAGAAGGTGTGATCTTTTTATAGAACTCCTCCAGTTCCACGTAGAATTTCTCGATTTCATCCCCCTTTTTAAAAAATTTTTTATTTTTACAATTACAAAAGATTTTTACAATTACAATTAAAAAAGTTCATATTTGGGTTTTGGTCATACAGTGTTCCAGCACCCGTCCCTCCACCAGTGCCCATCTCCGACCACCAATGTCCCTGGTTCCCTCCCCTTCCCCAGCCCACCTCCATGGCAGGTTCTTTATTTTTTTCCTTTCTCTCCTTTTCCTTCCCTTCCAGAATATGGATTACAGAACATACATTAAAAGGTTGTCATGTGTATCCTTTTGCCTCTATTTAATGCTCAGTTCTAGGTTGGCATTAGTACCCTCGACAATTATTAGCACACTGTTCCATTTTCTGTCTTACCTAACCTCTGACTCCCACACGTTTGGGATAATTTCCACCTTTGACAAGATCTCTTGATATATGTTTCACTTGACCTTGGATATTGGTATCATAATATGTACATATATATTTATGCCATGCAAATAAATGCAGTCATTCTGTATCTGTCTCTCTCCTTCTGGCTAATTTCGCTCAACATAATCTTCTCCATGTCCATCCATTTATAGGCAAATTTTATAACTTCATTTTTCCTAACAGCTGCATAGTACTCCATTGTGTAGATGTACCAAAGTTTTTTATCCAGTCATCGATTTTCGGGCACTCTGGTTGCTTCCAGATTCTGGCTATTGTGAATAATGCTGCTATGAACATAAAAGTAGGGATGGTGTTTCCGCTGTGTATTTTTGGTTTCCCAGAGTAGATTCCCAGGAGTGGTATGGCTGGGTCAAATGGGAGTTCAATTTCTAGTCTTTGGAGGAATGTCCATATTGTTTTCCAAAAAGGCTGTACTGAAAGAATGGCCCCTCACCCACAGAACACAAAGACAGGAACCAGAGGTAACTGATAAAATGCCAGAGGTAACTGATAAAATAATGGCTCAACGGAAAGTAACTGATAAAATGATAGTTCGACAAGAGCACAGCAGGAAGGGCCTTAAGCAAATAATTCCAGGGAGAGCTACAAGGCAAACATTCCCGAGAGGTCGCGTCTGATGTCCCCCTCTGTATTTGGTACGATACCTGACTGGTGGGTGATGGTTACCTGGTGCAGAGTGATTGGCTGCCTGCACCTCAGACCTTGATGTAATATTTTAAACCTATTGGATAGTTATGCGCGGGCTTTTCTGTAGTGCGGGAATTATTCCTTAAAAGATCGCCCCTGGAAGGGCCTCGGGGCTCTTAGCCACTGACTGTTTGGGGTCACACTATGAGCCCGAGTATACTCCTTATTAATAAAACCCTTGCTTTTTGCGTAGGACTTGGTCTCCTCAGAGTTTTCCTTGGTAGGTGCGGCGTTCCTAGGCTCCCAGTCAGTCACCCCATTGGGTGGCCAACCCTTACATTTTGGGGGCTCGTCCGGGATCCGGGAGCCAAGGGACCCCACCTGCCTCGGAGCACCCTGACAAGACCATCCTGGGTAAGTGGACGTCCTCAAGTCTGATTCCTGGGTGCCGGCTTCTGTAGTGACTGTCGGATTGAGGGGTCGGTAGGGCGTGAGCCTCGCCCCCTCTCTCCCCGACTGTTGGTGGATAGACGTGTCCTAAAACCACAGGTCACAGCCCTGGGGACGCCCCAGTGGTGGTGGAGATCCGGGGATACCCGGACTTCTCCGTCTGGCGGGGGGGGGAAATGCTGCAGCGTCCTCCCAGGTCTGGCGGGGGGGAAAGCAGTGTCTTTCCTCCCAGGTCTGGGGGAGGAGAGCAGTGTCTTTCCCTCCCCAGGTCTGCGGGAGGAGAGCAGTGTCTTTCCTCCCAGGTCTGGAGGGGGGGAAATCGGTGTCTTTCCTCCCAGGTCTGGCGGGGAGAGGAAATCGGTGTCTTTCCTCCCAGGTCTGGCGGGAGGAAAACGGTTTCGTTTCCTCCCAGGTCTGGCAGGAGGAAAGCGGTGTCCCTTTCCTCCCAGGTCTGGCGGGAGGAATGCGGTTTCGTTTCCTCCCAGGTCTGGTGGGAGAAAAGCGGTGTCTTTTCCTCCCAGGTCTGGCGGGAGGAAAACGGTGTCTTTCCTCCCAGGTTGTTAGTGAAACTGTCAGGTTTTTACCAAGCTCAAATCAACCCCCTAGACCCTTGCCTCTGTCGTGTCTGTGGAAAACTCATTTAGGTGTGTTATTGTAGTTCAGTGTTCTTCTGTCTCTTCTGACTTTCTTACTGTATCCCTGAATTTCTCTCTCCTGCCTCACTGGCCATGGGGCAGACTCCTTCTACTCCTCTTTCTCTGACCTTTTATTCAGCAGAATGGCCAACTCCTTCTGGGGGAAGGAGACACGAACGCCTCCTTCCTCCTTCCAAGTCGAGAGTGAGAAAAGTCGGGTTCGAGTCCCGGCCTCAGGGTGAGTCCTGAGAAGACCTAGGTTTGTAACCCAGAAACAGCAGGTTGGCGCCCAACACCGAGGATTCTCTTAAGCTCCATCCACGGCAGTCTAAGCAAACCTGTCGAACAAAAATTCCAAATCCGTATTGAGAGTGGTGAGCGTAGGGTGAGTCTGAGTGAAAGGAGGACCGGTCCGCGTGATTGAAAAGAGTGTGAAACTGTGTGAAATAATCTCTGTCCTATTTGTAATTGTGACCTGTGTATGTTTGGTTATTGACATCATGTACCGAAGGAATTACATTTCTCTCCCCCTTCCCGCCTCACACAAGCCACCAGTGAGGCCCACATTATTTTGGCTACTGCAGCAGAGAACATTGCAGTGAGTGGCTGTGAGAGGAGTTCCACCAGAAGGAGGTAATCAGTGAAAATCTTCAAAAAGGTATGCTGCTCCCTCGGAAATCTCTAGGGGAAGGGGGGAGGAATGTTATAACCTCTGTGTAAGTGAGTGTGTGTATGAGCACCCTGGGGGCTGGCGTGAGTCTGTGGCTCCACGACCGGCACCCTTAAGGTCCCACAAAGGTTCTGGAGCCCGAGTGGGCTGTCTGCTAGGAAGAACATATGGTCTATGGTGGCGCTGACCTAGTGGTCGGCCGCAAGTCACAACTGCTGAGTCCACTACGGCTAAGTTCTTCACCAGTAGACAAGCAACTGAATGGTCTCTGTAAATTGGTACCCTCCTTTGTCTGTTTCGCGTCACCTGTGGAGCTTGCATGGAAGAAGTGGGAGGAAACTCACTAGTAAAAGATTCTAGGAGACCATATTTCAGCAGTCCTTTTCCCTTTCTCCCTTACTAGTGAGAGAAATGGCTAGAGCACACCTGGAGGTCAATTAAAACGTAAACAAGGTCTCTAGCAGCTTTTGCCCCAGGCAAAGAAAAAAAAGGGTAAAAGGCTAGGAAGGAAAACCTCTCACCAAGACAGAAAGGCAGAATCTAGTAAGAAATGCAGCAAACATCAGCAAGGCCACAGAAGGTAGCAAGCAAGCAAGACAGAACTTTTCTTCTCCCGATCTCTTGGAAGCCCATGGCAGGTTAGGTCCAGCTCCACACACAGGTTGTGGTTGTGGTGGATGCCCGGGAGGGCCCCAGGGACTCCTGTAGTAATGCGGAGATCACTGATCGAGACGTCCAGAGCGTGATAATTCTCTGAATTAGTGGCCAGCATGTGAGGGGTTAGGAGTCCCCTCTGAAGTGGCCAGTATGGGAGGGGTTAGGGTCCCCCTTGGGTTGCTTGTTAAAACAGTGAACCTCCGAAGCGTCTTAAGGACCTTTGCAACAACACGTGGCCTAAATACCGGCTAGAACACGGGAAAATGGCCAGTAAATGGCAACTTGCATTATTATTTGCTGCATGTGTATCTCAGAAGTAAGGGAACCAGGATAAAACCCCACACCAACTGCACAGGCAGAAACCTAAGGCTTTAGTCTAGCCTCCAACTCCGCTTCCACCTGTGGAGCTTGCAAAAAGCTTTCTAGGAGGCGAGGGCTACTGCTGCTGTTAAGAAGCCCCTCCACTCCTAGGGTCACTTCAGGCAGCTCGGGCTTCACCTCCATGAATCTAGGCTTCCTAAAGAAGAGAGCTCAGGCATCCATCTATCTCTACCCCAGAATCCGGCCCAGCAGGGTGCACTCAGAGCTGAGCCTCTCATCATTCCAAACCTGCTAGACCCGCCCAAGAGTTTCCCTAAGGGAAGTGGCTAAGAAAGAAGCTGGCAGAGTGAAGGTCCGAGCATCCTTCTCAATAAGCTTCAGTAATGCAAGCAACAGCTAGGGACGTTTTGAAAAGATATTTCAAGTTTATAAAGGAAGTTCTATTTCTAACTTTTGCCTTAAGTTCACCTGGAAATAACCAATAACTTTATCCAACTGTTGCACGCAAAAGCGATAGCACAACAGGACCTGCGCAGATAAGAACTGGCTGCTGACCTTAAGTACTCGATAGGCTTAACAGCAGTTTTTCCTTAACAGGTCCAGTACAGAATGATCAAACCAAAGGAGGCACGAATGTGGTGATTCATTTCAAAAGGGTATTAATGCAGTCATTCAATTTACAGGTTTTTACAGCCTAACCTGTCCTCACTAACATCTATCTCCAGAGACTGGACATCGTAACTAATTTTAACTTTCTTTACTATGCCTCTAGCTAGCAAAAGTCACTAAGGTACATTCAGAACTTAAAACTAGAAATTAAAAACTAGAAAAGCTAAAAATAGTGGCATAAAGTTTACAACTTAATTCGGCCATAATCTAGGTGGCTGGTTTTTTCGACAAAAGCGCTTTCTTGACCCATGCTTCACGTAGAAAAAAAAAAAAAAAACCGGTAGGGGACAAAACCAGGCCAGGGCGAGGTCCAAACCGGTGAAGCAGGGCTATTTGCCCTGGGGGACTGCCCTTCCTTTCTCAGTCTCTCAGTTTCCTCTACCTTTCCAAAAGGGTCAAATCATAACTAAAGATCAATCGATCAACTGTATATGTGTGTGTGTGTGCGTGCGTGTGTGGTGGCCATCAATTGTTTGCAGTTGTCTTGTCTGTGTAAAACGTTGAAGTGCTAAATGAAACCAACTTGAAATCAAGAGCAAATTGCTGAGCCAGGGATAGGCAATGTGTTCCAAACTGAGTATTGAGCAGAAAAAAAAAAATGACATGTTCAATCTAAATCTTATGGTAAAAAATTAAAAGGTCTAATTGCAAAATCTTTTAAGTGTTCCTGATCCCTGAAATTCTCTCAGCTCCAGAACTTGTGCTGTTTAGAGAGGGTGGGTGCTAGAGCCAGAGTCAGCAAAGAGATAAGAACTTTGCGAGATAGTGCAGAGCTTTACCTCATAAGTTTAGGTTAAATTCTAATAAGAAATTAGGCCGCTTTTAAAAATTAACTAAGGTACAAAAGCCGTTGCAATTAAATCAAAAAAAGGTCTTGTGTTTCATGAAAAATTGGTAATTCAAATGTTTTTTTATGTTGGTACATATTCGTTTTATTTCTGCAATAGGGTAATCACCTCAGCCTGATAAATCTGGTAGAATTCCAGAGTAGCCCTTGTTGGAGAGAAAAAAAAAAGGGAATCTCTTTAACATTCAAGAAGCTAGAAATGTTTGTTTAAATTTAGTGGCCTCTGAACATAAAAAATTAAAATAGGAAAAGTAAATAACAGCAATCAGTATTTCTTTTTTTCAGGCTTTGTTTCTAATCTGCCCAGTATGTGTTATTATTGAGATAGCTTTAATATATGTAAGCTTTGTCATCAGGTATCTACCTAGTCTTGAATTAAAAGTCTTAGTTATTCACAAGTGTGAAATCTTTATTGTTACTAGGTAGTAATCTTTTGGGTATTTTAACTTTGCATTGTTTGTGATCCTAAAAACTGGAATTCTAAAAATAAAATTTTAAACGTTTTCTGGATAATTTCTAATATGAAGTGAACCTTTGTCAAGCATAAATTTAAAAGAACTTTGTGAGTGTGTCAGCCTCTTGAATATGTATGGAACTAATTTAATGTTTTAAAGTAGTTTTTGCTATGCTAGATGAAATAATAATTAGCAACCTGTTTCCAAATTTGGGAGATTAATTTGTATTGAGCTCTGTAAAATAAGGAAGCTAATACCTTTAGGGTGTAACTATAAAAAGTCTAGATAATGCATTTTAAGTAACAGAAAAATAATGAATGAAAATGTCTGTGGAAAAAGAAAGGAATTCTGTTAAAGTGAAGGCTTGTTTTTACAGGAAAGTTACAGGACAGAATAAATGTAAAGAAATGTGTAGAAGGTCGGAGAATGTTGAGTAAACAAACTATGAAACTCTTTTCTGAAAAATTGTTCTAGTACCTTTTTGGTAAAATCTATGAAAAAGACATTAGACAAACGGTATAAACTCCTGTTACAGTGCTCCTAAAAATTAGTAACTAGGGTTTTGACATGAAATTAAATAAGTCACACAGGATACTGTTAAACTGTCTGCTCTATTTCAACAGGACTTTATGCTTCTTTTAAGCAGTTCCAACAGCAAATTGGTGTATTGCACTTCGTTGTAAGTAAAATGTAATATATGCTTTTCTCTCTTTACACCTTCAGTATGTTTTTAATGGTTTACGGCACTGTGTTGGTTTGCATAAACTCAAACAAAATATTTCCTCTCTGTAATAGGGCCTAGCCCTCTTGCAGACAGGAAAGGCAGTATGGGACCCCAAGGCCCTCTTCCAGGAAAAATAGAAGTCAAAGGAATTGGTCTAAATGACAGAAGCATGTAGTTAACAGGTACAGCTGCAAGTACCCTACAAACCTCAGGGAGACCCTAAAGGCAGGCCGGCTGAAGAAAGAACCGAAAATCATCTCTGCTGTGAAGAACAAGGAATCTGCCAATCTGTGGTGACTGACAACTGCCTGGGCCATGCAACAAGGACAGCTGCTGCAGAAGGGAATGGCTTCAGCCCCAAAGAGGGATGTTGTCACGCTCTGCTCAACCCAGTGGAAGAGGCCCGAGGTCACCTGTAGCTCATCATGAAACCTGATCTTCATGGCCAAGCCTGGAGTAGCCCTGACGTGACAGGTAGAGACATTAAAATACCATGATTGGTGTTGGCGTGCTCTGTCTCAGCCAATTCCCAGGACTTCTTAGTAATAACGGGGTACCCTAAGTGGAGAGTTCTCCAGTCTTGCTGTGTTTATGCAAAAGAACCAGTCAGGTTTATTAAGTCATTTGACAAATTTAAAGTAAAGGTGGAAAGAAAACCATATTTCTATAACTTTTGTAAAGATCAGATTCTAAATCTACAGAAAGGTAATTAAATAAATGTATCCAAATAGGCTTGATTTAAAGGTAACCCCATGGCTAATCCAGTTGCTTAAGTTTGCTAATAGGCCAAGGGTTTTCAAGTTAGCATCCAAATTGGTTGGATGTTTATTCTTAGTTCTATAAGTACACAGTCATTTGAAGATTCTAAGATTCATAAGGATTTTAAAAGTTTTTAATTCTTAAGCCATCATGGTACCAATACCTCATCCAGTAACATTAGGGAATAACAATTGTCCATGGGAAGGGACAAAACAGGGCAGTTTAAAGTAACTCAGAACTGTGTTTTATGTGTCATAAATCTTAAAAATCGACAGTTTGACTTTGTGCAAAAATTCAGATGATCAGCATATAGTCATCTATTGGTTCTAACACATTCAGTAAAAGGGGCAAGGCTTTTCTATGTTGTACAAAAAAGCCAGAGAGGTGACTTGGTGTTTCTATAAAAAAAAATCTGGACACAAAATGTTTGCTTCAATTTTGTGTTACCTTAACACTGTGTTTTCTAAAACAGCAAAGTATTCTGCCCTCACTAGGGCAAAGAGGGACTTTTTACTCCTCCAGGGCCTAATCATTTCTAAGTAATGTTCTTAGCCTAATTGATCTGATCTTTTCTTGCAGATAATAATAACTTCAGAAAATCTGATACATTCATTGCATTGCATGGGACCCATTTAAAGATTTCACCCCTTAAACAGGCAGGGTCTACAGTCCCTTTGTCAGCATGAAGCAGCTCCAGAAGATGGACCTTCACCCATTTTCCCTTAAAAATATAAGGCGGTGAAATCTCTTAAAAGAAATATGATGTGGATAAATTAACAGGAAAGGGCCCGGTGGCAGTGAAGCAACCTAGTCTAGAAAAAGTGCCGCTTCTATGCAGACCACTCTGGGATAGTGAAGGAAGCGCGGAAAGAGTGGTTGGAGTCTTGGTTCACGCAGTCCCCTGACTAACTACCTTGCTTTCAGCCCTAGCCGGGCCCCTCATCATATTCTTATTAATTTTGACAGTTGGGCCTTGCCTTCTTAATAGGCTACTTGCGTTCATCAGAGACCGGGTGGGTAAAGTCAAGTTGTTAGTACTCAGGCAACAGCATCAGGCCCTATGGTGTAAAGGTCTCTAATGGTCTCTAGGATTAGAGAACCCCCCCATAAGAAAAGGGGGAATGAAAGAATGGCCCCTCACCCACAGAACACAAAGACAGGAACCAGAGGTAACTGATAAAATGCCAGAGGTAACTGATAAAATAATGGCTCAACGGAAAGTAACTGATGAAATGATAGTTCGACAAGAGCACAGCAGGAAGGGCCTTAAGCAAATAATTCCAGGGAGGGCTACAAGGCAAACATTCCCGAGAGGTCGCGTCTGATGTCCCCCCTCTGTATTTGGTACGATACCTGACTGGTGGGTGATGGTTACCTGGTGCAGAGTGATTGGCTGCCTGCACGCAGACCTTGATGTAATATTTTAAACCTATTGGATAGTTATGCGCGGGCTTTTCTGTAGCGCGGGAATTATTCCTTAAAAGATCGTCCCTGGAAGGGCTCGGGGCTCTTAGCCACTGACCGTTTGGGGTCACGCTATGAGCCCGAGTATACTCGCTTATTAATAAAACCCTTGCTTTTGCATAGGACTTGGTCTCTCAGAGTTTTCCTTGGTAGGTGCGGCGTTCCTAGGCTCCCAGTCAGTCACCCCATCGGGTGGCCAACCCTTACAGTACCAGCTGGCATTCCCATCAACAATGGTGAATGGCCCCTCGCCCACAGAACACAAAGACAGGAAGGAGAGGTAACTGATAAAATGATAGCTCAACCGAAAGTAACTGTTAAAATGATGGCTCGACAAGACAAGAGCACAGCAGGAAGGGCCTTAAGCAAATAATTCCAGGGAGGGCTATAAGGCAAACATTCCTGAGAGGTTGAGTCTGATGTCCCCCTCTGTATTTGGTATGATACGTGACTGGGCCCATGCCGTGCCAAATATGGAAAGAAGTATAAGGCATGCTCAGATTGGTGGGTGAGGGTTACCTGGTGCAGAGTGATTGGCTGCCTGCGTGCAGACCTTGATGTAATATTTTAAACCTATTGGATAGTTATGCGTGGCTTTTCTGTAGCGGGAATTATTGCTTAAAAGATCCTCCCTGGAAGGGGCCTCGGGCTCTTAGCCACTGACCGTTTGGGGTCACGCTATGAGCCCGAGTATACCGCTACATTAATAAAACCCTTGCTTTTGCATAGGCCTTGGTCTCTGAGAGTTTTCCTTGGTAGGTGCGGCATTCTGAGGCTCCCAGTCAGTCACCCCATCGGGTGGCCAACCCTTACAGTTCTATGTCCAATTCTGCCACACCTTTTTACAGAGTGCAGAATCAGAAGGCTGGGAGCGGTTTCTCCCTTCCCTTTTCTTAGTAAAATTTCTTCTTAAATGTCCTTCCTGCCCACAATCAAAACATCTCATTTGATTAACATTTCGGAGTTCTGCAGCTAAAATTCGGGCCTGATACTTTTGCAGACCCTACGTCTCGACAAGCACCGAATAAAATCATCTATAGTATCTTTTCCCATTAACTTTGAGGCTCTGATTGCCTCTTGACAATCAGGAGAAGCATTTTCTACTGCCAAAGTGGACATAAGTAAATCACGCACAGTAGCATCTGGGACAGATTTTTCTAAAGTATCTTCTAACCTGGCTAAGAAATCTACATAAGTTTCATTTGCTTGTTGTAATACCTTAGTAAATGCAATTGCTTGTTTCCCTGGAGCTTCCAAATTATGCCATGCTTTCAAGCATGTATTATTAGTCAAATCTAAAATATCTGCAGGTATTTTAATCTGATCTGCAGCCATTAACCAATTGCCTGTTCCCATGATTCTCGCTACTATGGCTTCAGCATTTTTGGGATACCTTTTCGTGAAACTTTTCTGCATCCTCACGCCACCAAGACTTAAACTGAATATACTGTGATTTTTCCAAAACACCCTTTGAAATTGCTTGCCAATCACAAGGAAGTAAGCATTAGCTTCAGCAAAATTCTCTAGCAAAGCAAAAACATAAGTAGACGTAGGCCCATACGTTGAAACAGCCTGTTTTAGGGAGGTCAGAAACTTAAAAGGAATAGCTTGATAATCACCTTCATATTTATTAGTTTGTGTATTTAGATTGCCAGCAACAGGAAATGCATGAAGCTGTGGATTATTATTAAAAGAATCAGGAGTATTCATTAATGTACGCAGCTCATGATTTAACTTATATTGACGTGGAGCTGTAGCTACTTCTTGATTTGGATATTGGGGCGTTGGAATAGCATGAACTCCAGGTTCACAAAGGGAATCGTTAAGCCCCTGTAGGGAGCGAAACTCAGGTCGCCTAGGCGACTTGTCTGCCTTTTTATTTAGTAGATCTAATTTTCTATGGAGATCATGAGAATTTCTCTCCAGATTGCCTTCTCATGTGAAGGCACCTCTATTTCTGCATCAGAATCAAAACTATCATCTTGTGATGCTGCCTGCCTTGTTTCCGTATTAGAATTTACAAAGGCAGGTGAGGCTGACAATGACTCACTCGCTAGGAGGTAATTCAAAGGAAGATGGGGTAAGTTCCTCCTTAGCCTGAGATACAAGGGGTGGGGAGAGAGAGGAGGAAGTTGAGATAGAAGAAATTATGTCCTCCCTCCTCCTCAGAATCATATTCAAACGGCATTAAAGCCAAATTAATGCAAGCATATGCACCCCATTCTTCTAAGGGGATTATTTCCCCTTTCCTATGGGCACGCTTTAAATCCTTTCCAACCTTTTTCCATACTTTCGGGTTGAACTGTTCCCTGCTCTCTGGTTCAAACCAGTAGCAATGCTTCTGTATTCTCTTAAGGAGACTTTTTTAAAACACTCTCTTTCAACGGCAGTCCAGCTGCCTTAGTGAGAAGCATAAGCACATCAGTATACCCTTCTAACCGCGACGTGGAGTTTCCCATCGCAAAAAATTACTTCGGCTTCCAGGAGGCTAAGCAAACCCTGTGCAAATTATCTCCTATTTTTCCAGCCCGGAACCTGTGTCTCACCTTCAGGCCTGCCCCGCGATTGGGCGCCAGATGATGCAGGAATGTCCTGTCGGGTCAGAGGCGCAGAGATCAGACACCAGGAACACGATGTATATCCATTAATATTTTTAATGATCACCAGCCGGAGGGCAGCAGTTCTCTTCTTGGTGGCTAACTGGCCGAAGCTGATTGACTGCAGCTAACTGACCAGAGCTCACTGGCATGAGCTCACTGACTTGAACTAACTCATTTGACTAACCGAACTGACTGATCCACTGACTCCCTGACCTACCTCCACACAGACCCCAACTCCCTCCCTTATCCCTAGTCTCAAAGGGCAATACAGCTTAAAGTTTGCATGGTTTACATAACAAAGACAGTTCACATTCATTGAATAGGACTTAGGAATAATAGGAAGGAGACAACCAGGAACCAAAAACCTGCAAGGGGTGCTATCTAGGTAAGATGAGATGAACAAAAGAACACATTACAGTTGCTAATGCAGCCTTCTGGACTAGCCCATGATGGCAAGGACATGTCAGACAAAAGAACAAGAAAAACCTGTTTTTTGCCTAACTTTAAGCATCATCCAATAGACTCCATCTTGGGCTAGTTATAGCCTACAGGGAAATGTGCAGAGAAATGACCTAGGATAGCCTTGTCTGGGTACCTGCAGCTTGATTAACAGTCTCACTAGGGATTTCTACGTACTAACTCTATTGGGAGACAGTCTGCCAGAAGTCCCTGTGTATCTGTTAACAGGCAGTATCCATCAGACCTTCCTTCGCATATCCTAGATCTACCTTCTGCCAACAGTTTTCATAGAAAATAATATAGCAAATCCATGACAAATATAATTTAAAATTGTGTTGATATAATTTTCTTATTTGTGTTCTTTCCAAGTTTTAGTGATTTTATCTTTATTTTTTGTTGAACTACCTCTGTGGCCTTATAATTCATTTCACCTTACTCTTAAGTTTTACCTATTTTATTTTGTCATAGGCAACAAAACAACCTAACTTAGTACATTCTTCCTTCTTGCTTTGAATTTTCATTTTATTTTAATTTTCATTTCCCTATTATATTTCATTTTCCTTATTATTATATGATCTAGGCCACTTTTATTGATCTGAGTCACATTATAAAACACTAGGGTAAATACTAGTGAAAATATAGTATAGTTGTAGAATTGCAATTTTCTTGAAATACAAATTTGTAAATCTATGATCTTTTTCTAACAAAACAGTCTTAGTGGTGTTTCAGAGAACATAATGGGTTCCAGCGAATGAACTCAGGTCAATCTCATGCAAGGTAAGAGCCCTGTAGCTATACTATATCTCAGATTCTGCCTGGTAAATTTTTCATGATATTAGCTTACATCTCGTGATCTCCACTAAATTTAGAGTAACCTGTGTGTTAATATAAAGTTTAATGACCTCCTCACTAAATTTTATAATAATAATATTCCAGTCAGAAAAGACTGCTTAAGGTGATTCCAAAACCTTTACAGGGATTTGGAATCACTTTCTCTAAAGGGTGTATATTTGTGCTCAGGGGCAGCCCTATCAGATAGGGTTCCTCCATAAGCAGGACAGTATGGTTCAGCAAACAACAGACTAGGGCAATCACCATCGCTCCTGCTTTTCCAAGCATAATCCATTTGACACTTACTCTTCAACTATCAGTAAATTCACTAAGACACCAACAGCTATCTCTATATCACTCACTGGAATCAGGACCATTTCTTGAAGTGTTGAAAATTACAACTTCTCTCTATTTAACTAAAGAAAGTCAAGGACTGTGCTACTCAAGGTAGAACTTCACCATTGCCAGTAACAAATTGTATAACATTCCCCGTGAGTCATATTTTGATGCCATTAATGGGTTTTGGAGTCCACATGATCCCCCAAAACCACCAGGAGTAATTCCTGAGTGAAGAGCCAGTAGCAACCCCTGAATATTGATTGGTGAGACTAAAAGAGCCAAAAAATGCATAAATAATTGAATTTATTCTCAAAATTATATTTTAATTCAGTATCTTTCAAATATAGTTTTGAGTCATGGATTTGTGATTTAGTATTTTTTGTTCTGAGGTTTGAAAACTTACATACAATTCAAAAGTTTGTTATAGCTCTCTAGCTTTCTTACTATAATTATATGTAATTTTGTAAGTATCATAATGTGGATTTTTCAGCTTGATCTGTGTAGTCACATAAAGTTAATACTTGTAGAGGAAAACATTTTCAAAATGCATTGTAAACACTGAGTGCTTAAAAACATAAATGCATCCTCATGAAAATTTCCTGATGGAATTTTAAAATCCTGAAACTCAGTTCTCCCTTTATATGGCAGCACTGCATAAACCAAGAATCAGACCTCTAAATTCTAAATTTAGAATTTAGAATTTTGAGTTCTATTCTAAATTATAAATTCTAAATTTCTATGGGGGGATATTCTAAATATCCAGGGGTATATTGTGCATATGAATCACTGTTAATTAATGGCAAATAATATAAAGAAAAGATGAAGTCAGGACTAACTTAACAAGTTGCAGTGGGTTTTCAATTTGCACTTTTTACATAAACATTAGGTGTTGATTTAAAATTTATAGTAAAATGTCAGTGGTTACCATAGTAATACTATAACTGCAGAGAAGACAAACTAAATATGAATGTTACATTTAGTGAAAATATTAACAGTTGGAGTCTTCTAATGTATGACTATGGTGTATCTATTTGCATATGTATTTCTTGACTTTGTTTGCATTTTCAATATACTATAAATCTTTTATACACTTATAATAACTAAGTCATATAATGTAGCAGTAGATCTAAGGATATGCAAAGGAAGGTCTGATGGATACTGCCTGTTAACAGATACATGGGGTCTTCTGGCAGATTGTCTCCCAATAGAGTTAATATGTAGAATACACTAGTGAGACTGTTAATCAAGCTGCAGCTACACAGACAAGGCTATCCTAGGTCATTTCTTTGCACATTCCCTTGTTGGCTCTAATTAGCCCTAGATGGAGTCTTGTGAACAAGACCTCCTCTTCTGGGGCAATTTAGGAAGGCTAAGTTAACAAACTGTTGCATTCTCTGCTTATCTCACCTCACTGAGATAGCACTTCCTGCAGGCTTCTTGCTCCTGAGTGTTTCCTCCCTATCACCATAAATCCTGTGGTAAAAAAAATGTAAAATGTCCTTTCAGTGTCAATTATGTAAACTTAACTCTAAGTTTTACTGCCCTTTGTTGTATTAGCTTATAAGGAAGTTGGGGTCTTTGTTTGAGGGTCAGTTAGCTCTCATCAGTCAGCTCTCCTCAGTGAGCTGCGGTCAGTCAGCTCTGGTCAGTTAGCTGCAGTCAGTCAGCTGTGCCAGTTAGCCACCAAGATGAGAGCTGCTGCCCTTCTGACTGGTGATTATTAAAAATATTAATGGAAATACGTCTTGTGCCTGGAGTCTTATCTCTGTGCCTCCGACCCAACGGGACATTCCTGCTTCAATATAGTGTTTGCAATGAAAAAAGAAAATATTCCTTGAGAACTATTGCTGAATGTCAGATTCTTCAGTATTAAAGAAGAATATAAAATACTGCTAGAAGACTAAGCATGATTGATAGAATTCTATTGATTCTTTTCTGGGACAAGAGGCCATTATACTATTAGGATAGAAAGCACAAAGGGGTGATTTTAGCTCAATAATGTAGTTTCTCTCTCTTTTATTTTTAATTGAAAGAGGATTTGAGTTGAACAAAGGGGATAGGGAATCCAAGCTAATTCTCTGAGGAAAGTTTAATTGAGTCTTCTATGATTATCTTTAATTTTAGGAAAAATAATGCTAGGCTCATTCATGAATTTTCTGAGGAAAAGGAAGAACTTTTCTAGGAACCAGTGTTCCATCTCTTTTAGTTCCTCATAAGGCTCTATCCAGGGGTTGCAATAGCAATTATACACTGCTATAGATATTGTGTCTTTATGGTGTCTAAACCATGATACTAGAAATAGGTTATAAGAAGAAAAGTTGGTTACATAAAGGTAAACGTAGTTCATAAGAGATTGTCTTTGGCAGTCTTCTGAATTACACTGATATTGACAGGTTCAAAAAACACATACTGTGTGATCATCCACTAAATCATTTGCCCAACTGACAACTGAGAGGCTCTTTTGGTATAAAGCTGCAAAAAGGAGGAGTTTTGGTATAAAATGCCTCCAAATTTCACACTATTCATAGCACAGTAGGAACATAGAAAACTCAATGAGGAAGATGCATAGAAATCCACAAAGTTCAATGAATAAAAGCAAAAACACAGAGTGCTCAACCACCAAGACACAGCTCAAGAGATCTCAAGTACTCTAGAGACACCATTGTTAGACTATTTAATGGGACCAAATAGACAATGGCACAGATAATCAGAAAAGCCAGCAATGTCAAAGAACGAATAAGGAAATGAAAATAACATAAGCAGAAATTAAAGCAGAAATATTCAAGCTCTGAGCAATAGATTAATAACAGGTGAGCAAAAGATCAAGACCAAGATGAGATTGAAAGAAACAATAGAAAGTGGAAAATGTCTGAAAAAAAATGAATAGCATACCGGAATAATATGGAACAATTTCAGAAGGAAGAACATAAGAATTAATGAAATCACTGAAAAACTGAAAGTCAAATCCATTTTATAAGAAGTATTAATGGAATTTCATTAAAGAATAGGGCAAACTCTCAGTCTACAGAAATGAGTATGGTATTCCCTTCTAATAGATTTAGGAAGGTCTGTTTACTCCTACCTTGCTAAAGGATTTTATTTCCTTAATTAATATCACATATAGTAATTTTTACATGCATAGAGATTTTTGTTGCAATCATATCTGCATTATCAGACAGAAGTTTTTCAAAGAAAATAAATATTCCATTTCAAAGGATAGGATAAACATTTTGTACTCTTCTATGCCTATTCATATTTCCCTATTAAAGTTCCTCAATTCCTTCCCTTTCTGCTATCTTTTTTAGTTGTATGCTTTGCCTATTTTATGTAAACTCCAAAATATATTAGTGAATATGTTTTAAATAATGTTGTTAGTAAAAGTAAGACATATCTTAAGGATTAAGAATTAAGGACTACCATGATAAGAACCAAGTAAGAGTTAATGAACTATAATTTAGGTACCAGAACTGATCACATATTTATTTTAATGAGACCAAGCACATATTATAGGCATTAGCTTATTTCAATTTTTTTTAAAATGTACATAGGTTAATATATACCAATTAATTATCAAATATTGTATTTTATTTTTAGTTTCTGATAATTACATTTTCCATCCCTTTGAATTTTCTTTGAGCAAGAAATATGAAATAACTTTGCTATGTGTCGCTCCAGCCCCTATTTAGTTGTATTTAAAAAATAGTAAGTTCATACTTCTGCCCCTTCTTCCAGTCAAGTGCTGTAGGGTTTATTTTATTATTATTTCTCAGGGTTTTTTTTTTTGCTTGTGTTTTGTTTCCTGTTTTTGTGCCACACCCAGCAATGCCTAAGGGTTATTCCTGGCTCTGCACTCAGGAAATATTCCTGGTGGTGCTTGGGGGACCGTGTCGGGTGTTGGGTATTAAACCCGGGTGTACTATCTCTTAGGATTTATTTTTTCCCAAAATTTTATTAGACCACTGTTAGACATACAATTGTAAGATGCTCATGTAGAGTTTTGGTTCTACAGTGTTCCAACACCCATCCCTCCATCCGAACCCATCTCCCATCACCAATGTCCCCACCTCCCTCCCCCTCCCACATCTCAACTACTTGGTGGGTTCTGTATGTCTTTTTCTCTCCTCTCTATCTCTCCCTCCCACCAAACTTTCTTGCACATCGTAGAATGAGTACATTAAAGGACATAACTGTTTCCACTTGTTTGATGGACCGCGCAGCGCAAACTGTCACGCCGATTGGTGGGCGGGTGAGTGATAACCCCACTCTTAAACCCCATCTGCTCTCCTGGGAGCCCCATGGTCAGCTGATCCTGGGGAAAGCGGAGTTCCAGCTTCCCCAGCCGCATCTGAGTCTCTGCATGCTATGGCTGGTTGCCCCAGGGCAGCTCCTGGACTGGGCCACTAGGCTCGACAAAATGGAGGGGGAAGGGCCAACCCCTGACTCCATCTGACAAATTCCCAGTGATTTCCGCTTCTGGGAGCTGCCTACCTGGACTCAAACTGGTTTTGCTCTGTTAATCTGGTCTTGAGGTAGCATCCCAGCGTCCAGACAGCGAAGATGGCGGCTAGTATGGTGGGCGAAGTCTCATCTGGCTGCTTCCGGGACCCCCAGAGATGATGGGCCCACTCCCAAAACCCATCTGTCCTCCTGGGAGCCCCATGGTCAGCTGAGCCTGGGGAAAGCGGAGTTCCAGCTTCCCCAGCCACGTTTGAGTCCAAGAGTTTTTCTTAAGATGTAATTTACAGGGACTAGAGAAATAGTATGGTGGGTAAGATGCTTGTTTTGGAAACAGCCCATCAGCTCTGAGCTCTGCACAAGGTGTGACACCCCCACTCCCAAATAAAGATATGAGGGTCCAGAGTGATAGAGCAGGTACGTTGCTTGTCTTGTGTGCAGCTGACCCTGCTTCGATTCGGACACCCTAGAAGGTCTCCCTGTGCCCAGCCACTGCCAGGTAGCTCCCCCAAATGTGACATGTACCATGTCATGAACTGCACGGCTGCCTGGTTCATCAATAAATACTGGATTTAGAGATGACTACAAGAGTATGCTACCCGCACAGCAGAGCCTGGCAAGCTACCCGTGTCGTATTTGATATGCCAGATACCAGTAACAATTATAAACCTCATTCCCATGACCTGATGTTCCTGGAGCAAGCAGGTGCCCTTGGGCTCTACTTGCATGAGACAGGTCATATGGAGATGTTACTGGTGCCCGCTCGAGCAAATCGATGATGAATGGGAAGACAGTGATACAGTGATACAGTGATGTGTCTGCAAAGAAGGCAGACTTGCAGGGGGAAGGAAACTAAGGCCATAAGTTAAGGCCATACTGGTGATAGAATTAGTGAATTGACACATTATTATATGTTGGAAGCAACTGTTTAATGCATAACAGTAAATCAAAGTGTTTTAATAGCACAGATTTTGGGCCAAAGCAAGAGTACAGCTAGTAGGGAATTTGTCTTGCATGAAGCCAACCCAGGTTTGATCCATGGAACCTCATATGGTTCCCTACTCCTATCAGGTGTGATCCTGAGCACAAATCCAGGAGGAAGCACTGAGATCTGCTGGGAGTAGTCAAAAAATAAAATAAAACAATTTCTCTTTGATATTATCACACTGCCATTCAAGAGAATGACTAATAGCTGTCTAGTAATTCACTTTATTTTGTTCTGCTTTGTTAAGCATTTATGCTTAACAAAGCATAAAAAATAGATAACCCAAACAAAACTTACAAGCGATTTAATGAGAAATATTCTATTAAAGACAGAAACTGTAGCTATATAATGCTCAGAATGTCTTATATGGAATGCCTTAACAGAAGCACCCAGTCTGTTGATAATTATAATGTCAAATATAGAAGTATTAATAAAGCATGACTCCATTAGAAATATAGTACATGAGGACTAAATTAAATTTTACAAACTTGTATTTATCCATATGTAAGTAATGTCTGCTTCTTTGTCTTTGAACATTAAATTATAAACAAAAATTATGCTAGGTAATTTTGATGAAAGTCAGTTCTGTGTGGAACTACAGAACCTAGAAAACTTCTAGGTCATTTTGTGATAATTCACTCGCAATCTTGTGATATCCTGTTCATCTGCACATTATTTACAAAGTCCAATAATAAGATGATTTGTGTAAGTAATTTTCTAATTCAAAAATATATGTAACTTTTTATATTACTACTAAGAAGGATGCCATTTAGAACTTTAAATCATAATAATCAAGAAAAAGTAGGGAATAAGGGGCCAGAGCGATAGTCCAGCAGGTAGGGTGTTTGCCTTGCACATGGCCAACCTGGGTTAGATTCCCAGCATCCCATATGGTCCCCTGAGCACCGCCAGGAGTAATTTCTGAGTGCAGAGCCAGGAGTAACCCCTGAGCATTGCCAGGTGTGACTCAAAAAGCAAAAAAAAAGTAGGGAATAAAAATCCATCAAGATTATCTCACATCTTGGGCCCAGAGCGATAGTCCGGCAGGTAGGATGTTTGCCTTGCACGCAGCCAACTCGGGTTCAATCCTCAGTATCTCATATGGTCCCCCAAGCACCGCCAGGAGTAACCCCTGAGTATCGCTGGGTGTGACCCAAAAAGAAAAAGAAAAGAAAAAAAAAGAATATATCACATCTTCTGTTTTATTTCAACCACATCCTTATAATTCTGGATAATTTGAACAAATAATTAATTTTTTGTCTAATTATTGTCTCATTTGAAAAAATGTTTTCATAATGTACTTCCAGATAGTTAGATTGATCTCTTTCTATTTAAGATTTTTTGTCTGAAATGTCACTTGAGTCTAAGGAGCCAAACTTGGAAGTAGACAGAAAGAAAGCACATATTTATTTTAAAAAAATCAATTGTAAATAAAATTTAAAAATTCACTCTGTAAATTATAGGATCCTAAGTTCTAAGTAAAATCAATTAAAAATTTCACTCTAGGTATTAAGGAATTTAAGGGACTTATCTCATTTTATTAAAGATTTTTTTTGACTTTTTGGGTCATACCTGGCAATGCTTAGATTTTAGTCCTGACTCTTTGCTCAGGAATTACTCTTGGCGGTGCTCAAGGGGCCGTATGGGATGTCAGGGATCGAACCTGGGTCGGCTACATGCAAGGCAAGCACCCTACCCTCCATGATATCACTCCAGCCCATTTTATTAAATATTTTTAAGAAACATTAAAATAATCTGCTGTCTTCTAATAACCTGTTGAATTTTTTCCTGTTGTTAGTTTCCTCTTGTTAGAAATTTTTCTGTTGCCATGATTTTAAAATTCAAGGTGAGTTTTAATAACAGTTCACGAGTTATTTTTAAAGACATTTGTCAATGAAAAATGGTTTCTGCCCATTCTGTGTTTATACCAGTATACAGAGCAAGTAATAAAAAATCAAGTACAAAAATAAGGAAATTGTTATGTAAATTAATAATTATGAGATAATGTCAGGAAAATAAACAGGAAAATATGCCATTGGGCTACATTGGCACGTGATAGGGTCCAATGGAAATGTTACTGGCGCCCGCTCGAGCAAATCGATGAATAACAGTATTCAAGTGATCAAGTGATAATGTATAACTAAAAAAACAGAAATTAGAGGAAAGTATCTTTTAGTTGTTCCTTTAAATATGATAAGTTTATTGTACGTTGAATTATTGGGTACTGATAAGGAGTAAATTATGTTGCTGTAAACATATATCAACTAGGAAGAGAAAAATTTAACCTATACACAGGGTATAGAATTGGAGGATGTTCTCATTATAAGGATATAATGAAAACAGAAGATGGATACTGCAAAATATTTGTGGCAAGTAGAGTCCAAGTGCTTAACTGTAGAATTCTGAAGAAATCTTCCATTTTTTACAACAGATTTAAGGTTTTTTTTAGCATTTATTTTAATATTTTCGATAATTGATATATTTATAATGATATTATTAATGGTTTACAATGATATTATTAATGGTTTCTTTAGCACATAAGTCCAACACTGCTCATTACTTTACAAGGGATTTTTTGAAAAAAATCTTTATTAACCCTGATTAACCTTGGCCCAAGAGTATAGGGAGAAGGAGAAAGAGTGAAGGAAAGAGGTAAAAAGGGACAGAAAAAAGCAATGTGGGCCAGGGCAGGGGAATCAGATGCAGAAGTGTTAAGAAACTTCAGAAATAAATATCCAAACCACAGACAACACCACCAAATCAAGAGATCCAAACTTTAACAACACAACTTAGAAAGGTGCCTGTCAAGAGGTGAGACTGAATGTGGGTGGGGAGTGTGGTGTGATCGGGCAGAACATGGAAGGGAACCTGGGAACATTGGTGGAGGCAAGTTGACACTGGCAGTGGGATCGGTGCTGAAATATTATATATCTAAAACTCAACTATGAATAACTTTATAAATCACAGAGGTTTAAATATTATTTTAAAATGTGGAAGGGAAAAGAAAAGAAACTGTGTGTGTGCGTGAATAATAAATGCCTAAGTACAAGAGAAAATGAGAACATTCTGTGGAGGATGTGGTAGTGGAATGTTTTTTGGTATGAAACCTAACCAATAACAATCTTGTAAATTACAGCATCTAATTTCTTTAATAAACTGACCTTTTTCTCATCAATAAACAGATATAATATATACAAAATCCTATTCAGTGATTCATAAAAATAGACTTTTACATAAGAAAAAAAGAAAAAGAAACACACCCAATTTACCTATATATTTTTAAATAGACTTACACCAAGACCGTGGATGCCAATAATATTAAAAACACATAACTTAAACTACAATAAAACATCACTTGTATCACTTGTCTTCCTGTTCATCATCTATTTGCTCAAGTGGGCACCAGTAACATCTCAATATGTCCTGTCTCATGCTAGTAGAGCCCAAGGACATCTGCTTGCTCCAGGAACATAAAGATCCTCAAACCATTCCATCAGATAATGGGGATGAGGTCTACAATATAATAAAACATAGATGCATAAATGGGCTTAAAACTAAACATGGGCTTAAAACTGAAAAAAAAAAACTTAGCTGTGGAGTATGTTTCCCAATCATATCTATGAGAATACAGTGATATAGGTTCAACTGTAGAGAGACTACCTAGAGTAGATGGAAATGTCCCTTGCATATGCAAATAAGTATCTGTGTTACTGAGAAAATCATTAAATCATAAAATGTCATAAAAATGTAATTATTGATTTCATGTGTTTAGTAAGATCTCATCTTTATTACTGCAGACTGATTTTTTTTCTTTTATTTACTTATTTGGGTTTTTGTTTGTTTTGGGACCAAATCCCATGATGCTCAGGAATTTTTTTCCTGACTCTATACTAAGGAATTATAAATGATGGTGCTCAAGAACAATATGATATGCTGGGATCAGACCCTGGTCAGTCACATATAAGTCAAATGTCCAACGTGCTCTGCTAGTGCTCATTCGGGCCACCAAGTTTTTGTTGCTTCTAGAGAATTGGCCTGTCCTCCCTATTTTCTCCCTGAAGACAACACTTGGAAACAATTATTTGGCTCTTCAGTAACACCTACTAAGATGATTTGTCTATGATCTCGTTTCTCATAGGTAGGTGCCAATAATCTATGCTGTTTGAAATTGCTTTCCTGACAGTGCTTAAAATGTTTTTCATGCCATATCTACATTTAAAAGAATAAGTACAGCGTATCCTGTTGCAGGACTCCTCTAAGAGCCTCTGCATCTGCTCTGGATTGCCGCCTGCAAATCACTTCGTAGATAAGGGGGTAGTCTAAATGTGGCAGTTTATCTGACCATGTATTCTGTACTAGCTGGTATAAATATTCTCTCATGCTACCACAATCATCGAGAAACTAGCTAGATCTTACCAGCATATTTGCCTGGCCACTTTGGATCTCTAAGTAATTAGACCAGAGAGAAATGCTGTTTGCCTCCAAGCAAGCAAGCATGGCTCCCTGATAACTCAAAGGCAACTAAAATACAAAACTACCGTGAAGTAGACGAGACTCTTGTGAAGGCTTGGAGAAATATTTAACTGGTATTAGTCTTTGTTACAGAGACAAGCCATCTGGGAAACCCCCTTCTCTACCCTATAAAGGCTTTTCCAGGCAGGTCTTGGCTCAAGACATTATCAAATAAAAAGGGCCTAGGTGAGGTGCTGGGAGAAATTACCTGAGGGCATTTGACCCTCCCTGCTTTCCATAATATTGGGAGGTCTGAGTTGCAGGGGTATAAAACTAGCCTGTTTTCTCTCTCACGCTCTCTTTTTGGGCTCACTCTCTGTGAGCTCGCACCCTCCTTGGGAGTCTTGCCTTTGTCTCCTCTTTATAGGGCCTTTACACGTGGTGGCCTCCATTTTGGCCTACACGTGGCTGGGGTTCTAGCCAGGAATCCTTAACACAGGGTTTTTCCTATTGTGGATTTGTATGCCTGAACCTGTGATAAGTAAAGCCTTTTAAAACTGCATCGGATTCCTGAGTTTTCATCCATTCTCTGCCGGCTTCGAAGGTAGAAGGGAACTCGCTTCCTGGCACTGTTGGGGACCCGCGGCGTCCCCGACAGTATCCCTTTATTCTTATAATATATTACCATCAAATAGTATAGAAATCATCTCTTTTTAAGATACACTCAAAATTTATATATATTATGGTAGCATTTAAATCTTAATCTAGAATTTATTTTTCAGTGCATTTTAGACATAGACATTTTAGATGTATCCACAGAATTCTATTCATGCTAATGATAGTTAATCGTCAATTAGGTATCTTTAAGACATGCTATTTTATAGAACAAAATTTAAAAATATTAATAAAATTTGAGTCAAAAGAAATGAAAATAATGATTTTGAAAGAAAACTTTTCAGTATTCCAGCATCAATGAAATGCATTTTTTCAATGAGCATTGTATCATTCCACTGCTTATTTAGCATGCTAGCTTCCTTCTTATATATAAAACCAGAGAGATAGTGGATAATGTGTTTGTACATATATTGATATATATCCAATTTCTATCACTTCACTTATATCACTTGTCTTCCTGTTGTTCATTGATTTGCTCGAGCGGATACCAGTAACATCTCCATACATCCCTGTTGCATGCATGCTAATGTAACCCAAGGGCATCTGATCACTCCAGGAATGTGAAGAGCCTCAAACCATTCCTTCAGGTCATGGGAATGAGGTCTATAATTATTAATGTTTTTGGCATATCAAATATGACATGGGTATCTTGCCAGGCTCTGCCATGCAGGTGGGATGCTCTTAAGTAGTAGGTAGGATCTCAGTAAGTGCATTTACTGATGAACCACAACAGGAAGAGATCAGCTTTTCTCTTGGGTGGAGCTCTGACAAGATGTGGAGTCTGGATGTTGAAAATGGCGGCCCTCAGGGTGTGGGGCTTCCTCTGGCTTCTTGCGAGGCTCTATTGGGATGTCAAGCCAGTGCTAGAACCCACCTTCCCTCCCAGACACCTCATGATCAGTCAAGCACAGGGAGAGCCAGTAGCGGCTTTGTCCAGTGTGTCTGTGTCTCTGTTTCAAGCATACCTGGGCTTGAAATAGGCTTTCAAGCCCAGGAATGCTGAGCTTATAAATTTGATAGAAAATTTCTATCAAATTTATAACAATTTAAACCAGATATTTTCAAACTTATTTATCTTGATGCCCTATTTTCAGGAACAAAATATCATCTAGTACCTCTCAACACTCCTTTCCCATCCCAGAGGACAACCTCATCTATATTTGGAAATACTGGTTTAAATACCAGAAAAGTAAAATATAAAATTGCATGTAGAAGTGACTATTATTCAGCTGTCCTAGCTTCAGGCTAAATTTACTTTGGATACTACATCAGAAAAACTGAAGTTTTTCTCAAGTTTTATTTAAAAATTTGTTTTACAATACTGCTAAAAGATTTTTGAGCATACAATGATCTAATGCTGTGTCTACCACCATCATCAACTATTACTCAAAATGTCAGCATATCTCCTCCAAAGTTTCAAGGTTCACTTCTAACCAATCTCACAAATGCTTTGGAAAACTCAGTACTGTAGGCTAATTTGTTTTATTTTAGACCAATATAAAATAAATATTTTATTTTTAAAAATGTATACACAAAGCAAACAATACAATACCATCCAGGAGGTCCCAAAAAAAAAGCTTCAAAGAAAAGCAAGTAATTATCTTCACAATTATAGTTATTTTAAATATATTGCTAACACAAAACATTCATGACACACTAATTTTAGTTTTAAACCTAAAATGAATCACTATCACTATCCTCCCATTGATCATCTATTTGCTCCAGCAGGCACCAGTAATATCTCCATATGTCCTGTCTCATGCTAGTAGAGCAAAGGCATCTGCTCCCTCCAGGAACATAAAGAGCCTCAAACCATTATATTAGGTCATGGGAATGAACTAATATAATTGTTACTGGTATTTGGCATATCAAATACAACACGGGCAGCTTGCCAGGCTTGCTGTGCAGGTGGCATAGCCTTGTAGTCACCTCTAAATATAGTATTTATAGATGAGCCGTGCGGCCACTTGTGGCCACATGAGACGGGCTGTGATAGGCTGTCGCTTGGTGGAGTTCTGATGAGAGGGAAGTCTGGATGTGGAAAATGGCAGCCCGATGGAGTGGGGGGTCATCTGGCTTGTTGTTCGTCTCTCCTGGGGTGGAAGGCCAGGGCTAGAACCTGCCATCCCTCCTGGGCGCCTTGTGAGCGACTGGGCACAGGGAGAGCAAGTAGCAGCTCTGCCCCATGTCTGTAAGTCTGTGGATGGGGTGGAAACGCAGGTCAATGCGACAATGGGGGGGGCAGACCGGTGGCCAGGCTGAGGTGGGATCCCGAGGCCTCTCCAGTCCTCCTGAGGGCACACCACCGGCCCGTCTAGCCCGCCGCGCGGGGGTGGAGCACGAGTGCAAAGTGTTAGGACCCGAAAGATGGTGAACTATGCCTGGGCAGTGCGAAGCCAGAGGAAACTCTGGTGGAGGTCCGTAGCAGTCCTGACGTGCAAATCGGTAATCCCACCTGGGTATAGGGCGAGAGACTAATCAAACCATCTTGTAGCTGGTTCCCTCCGAAGTTTCCCTCAGAATAGCTGGCACTCTCGCACGAACCAAACCCCAGCAGTTTTATCTGGTAAAATAAATATAATAATTAATATTTAATATTAAGTAAAAGCTATGTAGATACCCTAGATGGTTACCATCTGGGACTCAGAGATTTGAGATAAACTTCTAAAAAGGAAATATTTATTAAATAGAATGCTATATTAAGTCTTATAAAAATGTGTTATATTATTAAGATATATATTCTCATATATATCATATTTTATAAGTATATGTGAATATCTTAAATGTAGGTGGATTTTATAGAGTAGGTAAATTTGCATATTTATTATGAAAATTTTATAATTTTAGTACGTTATCAAAATTATACCTCATGCACATGCATTTGCCACTGTTTCAAATATATATGCATTCATATGTTTTTTTTTTATTTGGGAATAAATGTGTACATATATACATGACACATATATACATAGGTATCTACAAAAGCATATACATGTATATAGAACATGACTATCAGAGCTAAAATGAATCTACAAAGCATATATATAATATATACACACACACATGCCTAAGATTGGGTTAGCTCTTTATTTTTGAGTTGAAACAACATAATAACCTCAACAAAGTTTTTAATTAATTTTTTATATTGTTTTATCTAATCGCCTCTGTCAGTGATGCAGGTGAGGCAGAAGCGGCGGCGACTGGTCTCTGTGTTAGATCCCGATTCCCAGGTTCTTCAATATTTTCAAGAATGAAAATATTGAATAATAAAAAATGCTCAGACTCAGAATTAGAAAGTAGAAAAGTTTATTGGAAAGTAGAGGAGAAAGGAAAGGAACTCCCCTTGCAGGGAGGAACTTAGTAAAGGACTAAGTTAAAGTAAATGATTTTGTGTATGCCCTTTTAAAGGCCTCCTGCATTGTTATCAACCAAGTATTACAGAGAATGCCAGAAATCTTCAGGGTGGTCTGGCTGGTTTGGGTCTTCTGGCTATCTACCTCAGGTATTGTTTATTATCTTAGTCTTGTGACTCCTGGTTCCAAAGAGAATTGTATGATTCTGGGAAAGTTGGGAATGTTAGAGATAGGGCCTTAGGATGAGGCGGAGTAGATTAATGGGAGAACTGGTCTTCTTGTAGCTTATTTTATAGATATAGATAGAAATCCGCCAGAACTTCCCAGCCAGGCCCATTGTGGACTGTGCTATCTAGAGATGAAACAGGTAAAAAGCTCTATTGAAATGCAGCACTTCAGGTGGCCTTCTGGCATTTACAAGCACCCAGAACTGATTCAAAGCCTCCCTAGCATAGCTGGGAGGGACTGCAAGCTAAATGTAGTTGGAAGCTAAATAGGGCGTCACCCAACACGCCTCAATAAAGTATTTTTTTTTTTGCTTTTTTTTTTTTTTGGTCACACCCAGCATTGCTCAGGGGTTTCTCCTGGCTCTGCACTCAGGAATTACCCCTGGTGGTCCTTGGGGACCATATGGGATGCCTGTGATCGAACCCAGGCCTACACAGGCCAGCAGCGTGCAAGGCAAATGCCCTACCCGCTGGACTATCGCTCCGGCCCCCTAAAATTTTATATTCCTATTTTATGTATTTGGAGAGAGAGACTAAACATGGTTTATATCACACACTTATCAAATGCTAAACAGGGTTTTTATCACACAATTACTAAATGCTAAATCTCTGCAAAACACTGATACCAATTGCTACAATCAGAATTGCTAGAAATATTTGTGTTGCAGTACTTTTGGAGGAATCAGATGCTATACTCAGGGTCGCTCAAGACTTACTCCTGGCTCTATACTCAGAGTAAGAATTATTCCTGGTTCTTTGCTCAGAGACACCTTATTTTGGAGAATCATATGGTTGCCTGGGATCCTGGTTGTGGACATGGTGAGAATTTGCCAGGGCTCTTTTGTCTTGCAAGCTGTAAACTTTCCTACTATATTCCAATGGTGGAAAGAGAAATAACTTATTCTCTCACATCTTCATTTGTATGTGTGCTTTCTTTGTATTATGGGGCTAAGGGTTACGGGTGGTGGTTATGTCTCACAAACTCAGGGCATTGCACACGCTAGGCTATGATTTACATTTTTGTTTTGTTTCAGAACCTGACAAGCTACCTGTGTCGTATTTGATATGCCAAAACAGTAACAATTTAGACCTCATTCCCATGACCTTAAGGAATGGTTTGAGGCTTTTTGTGTTCCTGGAGTGAGCAGATGCCCTTGGGCTACACTAGCTGAGACAGGAACATATGGAGATATTACTGGTACCCACTCGAGCAAATCCATGAGCAATGGGAAGACAAGTGATAAAAGTTTTGTTTCATTTTTGTTTTCATGGACTATTAAACCTACTGATGCTCAGGGTATATCCTGGCTCTATGCTCTGGGATGACTCCTGATAATACTCAGAGAACCATATGAGGTAGATGGGATGAAACAGGGTTGACTGCGTTATGTAAAACACAAGCACCTTAACTGCTTCAGAATCTCTGCCCTTTTCTATTTTTCTACGAATAACTTTCAGGCCTGAACATATTCTGAATGATAAATGTCTTACCTTGTTTTACAAATAAAATCAAACTAAACTCAGTTATAAATATAACCTGAAATGTATTTAAGAATATAAGGAATTTTACTTACCTATATAATATTTTTGTGTACGGATATAAATTATTTTTATGTGCTTTACTTTTTTTTTTTTTTGCTTTTTGGGTCACACCCGGCGATGCTCAGGAAGTTACTCCTGGCTCTGTACTCAGGATTTACTCCTGGCGGTGCTCGGGGAACCATATGGGATGCTGGGTATTGTACCCAGGCTGGCATGGGCTGGCCGCGTGCAAAGCAAATGCCCTACCCGCTGGGCTATCGCCTCCGGCCCCTATGTGCTTTACTTTTTAACGTTTAACTTTTACTGTTAAATTTCACTCCTTTTGGTTTTGAATAGAACATCTAGCTAATCAGGAGGTCTTGCCAAGGGTGGAAATTATCACAATTGTGTGGGAGTCAGAGGCTAGGTAAGACAGAGAATGGAACACTGTGCTAATAACTGTAGAAAGTGCTAATACAAACCTAGAATTGAGCATTAAATACAGGCAAAAAGATACACATGACAATCTCTTGATGTTTGTATTGTAATCCACAATGTGGGAGGGAAGGAAAAGAGAAAGAGAGAGAGAAAGAAAAAGAAATAAAGAACCTACCATAGAGGCATGCTAGAGGAGTGGGGAGGGAATCGGGGACATTGGTGGTAGGAAATGGGCACTGGTGGAGGGATGGGTGTTGGAACACTGTATGACCGAAACTCAAATATGAACATCTTATGAACATCAACATCTTTGTAATTTTATATCTCACGGTGCTATAATAAAATGTTAAAAATATTCTGATTGATTTTAAATAATTCCTAAAATAATATTTCTCTAAGTTTACAATTAACTATCAAAACCTTAATAATTAAGACCAGATTTTAAAAAATTTTCAGAAAACTCTTAGAAACCACAAAATTTTGCTCTTTTTTTCCTGCTCTTTTTGGTGTTCCAGTACTTTGTGATGTATTGTATCAATATTTAATCATGTTTTATAACTTTCCAAGCCTAGATCAGAATGATTAAAGGTAATTTTTATCTAAGATAAAATGTACCTTTAGCAAATGTGACATATTCACACAGAACTCATTAAATTAAACTTTTTTTCATTAATTCAGCTTTAGAAATATGCCTCTATACTTGATCAATATATCTGTTATTTAAAATTTAAATTAATGATTATCCTTAGACTTCTCTCTACAAAACTTCACTGTGATCAATATAAAGAACCTCCTTTCTCTTTAAACATTACTCTGCTGTTAACAAATATTGTATGGAATTATATTTGTAGTCATTTACTGCAAGTGGATTCTCCTAAGACCTTCCTTTTTGTTTTGTTTTGTTTGGAGACCACACCCAGCTATGCTCAGAGCTTCCTCATAGACTCTGTGTACAGTCATTATTCCTGCTGGTGGGTCCAGCTGTGTGTAAGATCAAACACAAGTCAGCCATACACAAGTCACTAGTCCCACACACTGTACATATCTCCAGTCTCTGTTTTGTGTATTACAATTATTTTTCCAGGGAAATAAGTGGAAAATTAGTATAAAATTCAAGATTAAGTTAGCATACTAAATACGGTGATTACACTGCTGAGCCTGGCAAACTACCCGTGTCATATTTGATATGCAAAATACCAGTAACTATTATAGACCTCATTCCCATGACCTGAGGGAATGATTTGAGGCTCTTTATGTTCCTGGAGCAAGCAGATGCCCTTGGGCTCTACTAGCATGAGACAGGACATATGGAGATTTCAGGGAGCCCACTCGAGCAAATCGATGATGAATGGGAAGACAGTGATACAGTGATATTTTTGCATTTATAATTTCAGTTGATGAATATTATAAATTGATGGCTTAGTTATTAATACATTTTTATAAATTGACATGAATCACTGTATCACTGTATCACTGTCTTCCGTTCATCATCGATTTGCTCGAGCGGGCCCCAGTAACATCTCCATATGTCCTGTCTCATGCTAGTAGAGCCCAAGGCATCTGCTTGCTCCAGGAACATAAAGAGCCCCAATCCATTCCGGAATGAGGTCTATAATTGTTACTGGTATTTGGCATATATCAAATACAACACGGGTAGCTTGCCAGGCTCTGCCGTGCAGGTAGCATACTCTTGTAGGCACCTCTAAGTCCAGCATTTATTGATGAACTGCGCGCAGAGCGGCTGCGTGAGCCGGGCGCTGGTATGCTGGTCTGCTGGGTGGAGGTCTGACGAGAGAGAAGTCCGGATGTGGAAAATGGAGGCCCTTATGGAGTGGGGGGTCTTCTGGCTTGTTGCGAGGCTATGCTGGGATAGTGGGCCAGGGCTAGAACCCACCATCCCTCCCGGGGCGCCTCATGAGCGGCTGGTCACAGGGAGAGCCAGTAGCAGCTCTGCCCCATGTCTGCAAGTCATTGACATGAATAGTATACATTATTGCAACTTCAGCAAATATGAAATAAATGTTGTTGTTTTGATTTACATAAATAAAAGAGATTCACAAAAACATAAGGGTTAGATTTGACAGGTACAAAAGAGGGAAATTTCTTCTTAAGAGAAAAATCATGAGTAAAGCATGTAAATGAAGAGCTACAAATGGCAATTCACCATTTATTTACTTATTGGAATGATGCAATTAAATGAAGAGCTACAAATGGTATCCATCATTTATTTACTTATTGGACTGATACAGTTTTTAACACACACACATACACATGTAGACTTACATGAAAGAACAAATAGTTTATTAGTTCTAGTTACAAAATTAGAGTTAGATCATTTGCCACCATATCTAGATTCTTTTTTAGGTAAACCACATAGAGCTGCCAAATTCTTTTCTAAATTTCTGCTTATTCTGTCTAACTTGAAAACCATCAACAATTTGTCTTGTGTTGTTTTTAGGTTTTGGGTCACACAAGGTCCGCTCCTGATTCTGCACTGAGAAATTACTACTGGTGGTGCTCACAATAAAAACAATGGGAGGTCAGAGACGTTACCTGCTAGATTATCTTTTCAGGCCCCAGATAACTGATAATTTTTATCAACCAAACCAGCATTTATTCATGGGTTTTTATATATCACTATCACTATCTTCCCATTCATCATCAATCTGCTAGAGCGGCACCAGTAATAGCTCCATATGTCCTATATCATGCTAGTAGAACCCAAAGGCATCTGCTTGCTCCAGGAACATAAAGTGCCTCAAACCATTACATTAGGTCATGGGAATGACCTAATATAAATGTTAATGGTATTTGGCATATCAAATACGACACGAGCAGCTTGCCAGGCTTGCCGTGAGGGTGGCTTACTCTTGTAGTCACCTCTGAATAAAGCATTTATTGATGAAATGAGCAGCGGCTAGCGCCGGCGAACCAGGCTATGATAGTCTGGTCCGCTGGGTGGAGTTGTGACGAGAGGGAAGTCCAGATGTGGAAGGCGGCCCACAAGGAGTCGGGTGGGGGTTGTCTGACTTGTTGTGAGGCTCTGCTGGGGTGGCAGTCCAAGGCTAGAACCCGCCATGCCTCCCAGGAGCCTCATGAGTGGCTGGGCACAGGGAGAGCAAGGAGCAGCTCTGCCCCATGTCTGAGAGTCTCTTGTTCAGCATACCTGGGCCGGATTGAAAAAATCTGCTGCAGGGTGGGTGTGGATGATCCTGGCTGTGATAGCTTGGTCCGCTGGGTGGAGTTGTGATGAGCGGGAAGTCCAGATGTGGAAGATGGTGGCCCTCATGGAGTCGGGGGTCATCTGGCTTGTTGTGAGGCTCTGCTGGGGTGGCAGGCCACAGCTAGAACCTGCCATGCCTCCCAGGAGCCTCATGAGTGGCTGGGCACAGGGAGAGCAAGAAGCAGCTCTGCCCCATGTCTGAGAATCTCTGGTTCAGCATACCTGGGCTGGATTGAAAAAAAAACTGCTGCAGGGTTGGAGTGGATGATCCAGGCTGTGATAGTCTGGTCTACTGGGTGGAGTTGTGAAGAGCGAGAAGTCCGGATTTGGAGGATGGAGGCCCCCCATGGAGTCGGGGGGGTCGTCTGGCTTGTTATGAGGCTCTGCTGGGGTGGCAGGCCAAGGCTAAAATCCGCCATGCCTCCCAGGCGCCTCATGAGCGGCTGGGCACAGGGAGAACAAGGAGTATCTCTGCCCCATGTCTGAGAGTCTCTGGTTCAGCATACCTGGGCTCGATTGAAAAAAAAACTGCTGCAGGGTTGGAGTGGATGATCCGGGCTGTGATAGTCTTGTCTGCTGGGTGGAGTTGTGATGAGTGGGAAGTCCGGATGTGGAACTGGCGGCCCCCATGGAGTCAGGGGAGGTTGTCTGGCTTGTTGTGAGGCTCTGCTGGGGTGGCAGGCCAAGGCTAGAACCCGCCATGCCTCCCAGGAGCCTCATGAGTGGCTGGGCACAGGGAGAGCAAGGGAGCAGCTCTGCTCCATGTCTGAGAGTCTCTGTTTCTGCATACCTGGGCCGGATTGAAAAATAACTGCTCCAGGGTGGGTGTGGATGATCCAGGCTGTGATAGTCTTGTCTGCTGGGTGTAGTTGTGAAGAGCGAGAAGTCTGGAGTTGGGTGATGGTGGCCCCCCATGGGGTCGGGGTGGTCGTCTGGCTTGTTGTGAGGCTCTGCTGGGGTGGCAGGCCAAGGCTAGAACCTGCCATGCCTCCCAGGCTCCTCATGAGCGGCCTGGCACAGGGAGAGCAAGTAGCAGCTCTGCCCCATGTCTGAGAGTCTCTGGTTCACATTCCAGGGCCGGATTGGAAAAAAAACTGCTTTTGAAACACAAATTCAATATATAAATTTTGTCATTTTATATATTGTTAAGGAAATAAACATTTATCAAATATTATATATAATTAATAAATTACATGTATTTATAAATTATGAATTTATAATTTATAGATTATCAAATGTTCAAAAATAATTATGGCAGTTATGTTATATTCTTTAGAGTATTTAGGATGTGTCAAAGATGCATGGCATTATCTGAATATATAATAGTGGACTTTGAAGTGAGATTGGATTTTTTGGATTAAATACATTTCATGCATGAGACTTTATGGAGAGGCCTCTGAAACTGCCTGCACCTTTTTAACACTGCCTGGTGTGGTTTTGGTAAACACTACCACCTCTGATCCCAGTAGTACTGTATTGCATGGCTTAAACACTGAAACACTAGGTCTGCCTTGAATTAAGCATATCCACCAAGGAAAAGTGCTTTATTAAAGAACATAAGATACCAAAGACCCCTTGAAGAGCAAGATGATGGAAACACGTATAAATGTTGATTTAATAAAACAACTGTCTGAAGCCTGTTGTGATCTTTTTCAATTATAGATTACATTCACATTTCAACTTTAAAGGCATATTTAATAAAGTAACTAAGTTATTAGTTTTAATAAATATGTTTATATGATGAAAATTAATCCTATAGTGTTTAAAAATGATGAATTGCTGCATAACAATATTAATGATTACCACCAGAACCTTCTTGAGAATACCTACAAATAAGCCAATCATTTTTATTTATAACACATAGCTACTAAAATAATTTTAAAGTATTTAATCAATAAATAATAATTCACCTCAATGAACATGTTTTTGTGAGCTTGCCAATCAATAAGGACTCAGCTTCTAAATGTCAAACAAATAAATATGTACACTCTGTCTACTCACCAGCAATTTTTCTCTGAATAAATTGTCAGCCTATTCATCTGTAGAAATCCACTAGTAGTTAGATTCTAAACTTTAAAAATGTTATATTAAAATTATGGTTCAGTCCTACTTGGAGAGATTATGATTGATGTGAAAAGCTTTGGGTAATGGCAGTAAAAATACATTTAACTTTGTGTTCTTCATGTTAGATACTGAAAAAGAATTGTGTTATTTGAGAGTTCTGGGGGTTACACAAAGATCATGTTAAAAGTCTGCTTGGCAGCATATTAGGAGAATTTAAAGCAGGTAATGTGTTTGGGTTTTGGTCATACAGTGTTTCAGCACCCGTCCCTCCACCAGTGCCCATCTCCCACCACCAACATCCCCGGTTCCCTCCCCCTTCCCCAGCCCTGCTCCATGGCAGGTTCTTTTATTTCTTTCCCTTTCTCTCTCTTTCTCTTTTCCCTCCCCTCCAGACTATGGATTACAGAACATACATTAAAAGGTTGTCATGTGTATCCTTTTGCCTCTATTTAATGCTCAGTTCTAAGTTGGCACCAGTACCCTCGACCATCAAAAAAATAAATAAATAAAATAAAATAAAATAAAAGATACCAAAAAAATAATAAAAGCAACAATTGTGGAACAATTTTTAAAACATTTAAAATTTAAGACCAAACTGCAAAAATGCTTGTAAAAGATTTGTAATAAACCCTCAAAACATCTAATGCACATTGGATTAATAAAAAAAAAAAGCAGGTAATGTGTACAATATGCTTTCTGTGTTCAAATTCGGTCTGGCTTTATGATTTTTATTTTGGGAAAATCAGCTTCAAAATCTCTTGGAGATCTATTTTCACATTTTCATAACATCACATTTTCATAACATCTTTGTGTAATGATTTATTGATTCTCAGCATTGGTATAAATACTGAAATTTATTACTTACTTTTTTACTATAATAGCTGTTAAGAATCTAAATGTCCTCTTCATTTGCTATACATAATTAAGCGTAAATTTCCAGGTAGAGCTTTAACTTATTTTGTATAACCAAATTGTCGAGGAGTGCCACCGCGGTCCCCGACAGTGTTGGGAAGCGAAGTTCTCTTCTACCTCCAAAGCCAACGGGGAATGGATGAAGACTCAGGAATCCGATGCAGTTTTAAAAGGGCTTTTACTATCACAGGATCCAATATACAATCCAAGAGCAGGGAAAACCTCTGGACTCTGGGTTCCCAGCTAGGCCCCAGCCAGGTGTAGGCCAAGATGGCTGCCACCATGTGTTGAGGCCCAACAGAGAATGGAAAGAACAAAGAAGCAAAACACCAAGGGAAGCCGGAAATGGCAAAAAGGGGGAAAAAAAGAGAGCCCTTCTTTCTTCTGGCATCTTATTTTATAGCTAGAAATCTGCCCCAAACTCCCCAGTACAGACCATTCTGGGCTAGGCTATCTAGAGATGAAAACAGGAAAATAGCTCTATAGAAATGTAGCAACTTCAGGAGGCCATATGGCTCTTTACAAGGACCCAGAGCTAATTCAAAGCCTCCTAGCAGAGCTGGGAGAAGCTATAAGCTAAATGTAACTTCCCTTGGCAGGAAGGATCAAATGCTCTCAGGTAATTTCTCCCAGCACCTCACCTAATATCTTGAGCCAAGATCTGCCTGGAATTGCCTTTATAGGGTAGAGAAGGGGTTTCTGAGATGGCATATCTCTGTACCAAAGACTAATACTAAAGCCAGTTAAATATTTCTCCAAACCTTCACAAGAGTCTCGTCTACTTCACGGTAGTTTTGTATTTTAGTTGTCTTTGAGTGATCAGGAAGCCATGCTTGCTTGCTTGGAGGCAAACAGCATTTCTCTCTGGTCTAATTACTTAGGGATCCAACGTGGCCAGGCAAATATGCTGGTAAGATCTAGCTAGTCCCACGATGATTGTAGTAGCATGAGAGAATATTTATACCAGCCAGTACAGAATACATGGTCAGATAAACTGCCACATTCAGACTACCCCCTATCTATGAAGTGACCTGCAGGGAGGCAATCCAGGGCAGATGCAGAGGCCCTCGGTTTTTAGGTGTCCTGCAACAACTCCCCTGATAGTTTACTATAAAAATTGAAAAAGTACAAAATATTTAGTAACATATAGAAAATTAAGATAAGAAAAAACAATTCCAATTACAAAATGATAATACATGTTACTTTAGGATCCTAACTTGTGTTTGGACCCAAAGCAAAGTTCATGACAAAGTGTTTCTAGCTGTCTCATTATGACGGACTATAGTTTGCACTGTCCATAATTTGTGAGAGTCAATTTGCCATATTTTATGTAAAGTTAGGTGTCTGGAACAAAGTCTGTGGGGCTACTTCTGGAACAGCAATAGTGGTAATCATATGAGTATGAGTCTCTGGAGAGCATTGTCAGGAACACTGGATTGGGTCTCAGGAACACTGGAACAAGAGTCTCGAGCACTGGAACAGGTGTCTGGATCAGTGGTACAGGCATCTTGCAAGGCTTCTTCAGCAAGGGAACACTGGCACCGGTAACTGTACCTGTAGCTTAATTTTAGGCGAGACAAAAACACTTTGCGAGATTAATCACAAATAGAGATTTTATGGCTTTGGGAGGAATTTAAGAACATGAAGAAACTTCAACCTCTTTTGAAAGGAAACATTAGAAAAAACTTTTTTTGCAAATTGTCAAATTTTTAGTGAGCACTATTTTTGGAGTCTTGGAGTATTGAACACTGTAGTGTAAGTTTACTGCATTCCAATATCTATCCTGTGAACAGAATCATTAGAAAAACAATTTTTCATTGATTTAGCAAACTTTTTTGTAATGAGCACTGTAATCAGAGTCCAAAACCTCGTGCATCATAGAAGGAATCTGCAGCAGCCAAGTTCTTTTCCTTTAAATCTCTGAACAAAAGCATTAAACATTTTTATTAGTTAGCATTTTGATATTGAGCACTATACTTGGAGTTCACCCTTTATCTCCTTTTTATTTTTAATTTTTTTATTTTTTACTGTAAAACATTAGAAAAGTTATTTCTAAAATCTTGACACTGGACATCATACATAGCAGTCTTTTTTTTCTTCAAAACCTTAAAAAACTTTTTATTAGTCATTTTTATACATCCTTGAGGGTTATTCAGGTACTCTCACCTTTAAACACTTCAAAGCAGCAAGGAAACATTAAGAAACTTACTCATTAAACACTTAGAAAAATATATTTTTATGGTACCTTCATTTGGAGTGTTATTTAGATGCTTTTACCTTTAAACTCACTCCAATGCATTTTTTTTAAGAAATAAAGGGTTATCTCCACTTAAAGCATTGACAATCAACAGGCTGCAGTGCAAGGTTATTTTTATTAAGGATGAACCAAGATCAACAGGCTGCAAGGCAAAATTATCACTGTATCACTGTCTTCCCGTTCATCATCGATTTGCTTGAGCGGGTCCCAGTAACATCTCCATATGTCCTGTCTCATGCTAGTAGAGCCCAAGGGCATCTGCTTGCTCCAGGAACATAAAGAGCCTCAATCCATTCGGAATGAGGTCTATAATTGTTACTGGTATTTGGCATATCAAATACAACACGGGTAGCTTGCCAGGCTCTTGCCAGGTAGCACACTCTTGTAGTCATCTCTAAGTCCAGCATTTATTAATGAACCATGCGTGAGCTGGGCTGTGATAGGCTGGTCTGCTGGGTGGAGTACTGAAGAGAGAGAAGTCCGGATGTGGAAAATGGAGTCCCTCATGGAGTGGGGAGTTGTCTTTATTTTGCAGGTCCTTGTTTTCCGCTGCCTTCGCAGCTGTTTTTTCTTTCTGGTACATCTTAGACTGATTTCTGCAAAACTCCACAGCTGACGGCTCTTGAGCAGAATGTAAAACTCCGCAGGATGCCCCACATTGGGTGCGGTATGTTAACTCAAAGGTGGATTCGCCTGTGCTAGTGGGTTCGGGCGAGCTCATGGCCTTGTGGGGAGGCGGTCGGCGGGTCTGCGGGCCTGGACCCCGGCGATGAAGTGAAAGAAAATGGTGGAACAGTGGCTGGTCAAGAGGCAAAATTATTGTTATTAAAAATATGAACCAAATCGGGAGGTTTGAACAGCAGTTTGCAATTTAAAACTAAGACTTTATATTGAAAGAAATTAGGTGTTTTTAGACCTGCTACCCATTTATAATTAATCTTTACTTAGATAGGTAATTTGACTGGTTTTTGCATCTGCATCAGTGTTTTCCGCGGCTCTCCTTGAGACAAATTTAAGGTGGATAATGTTAAACATACCTGTCTTTTGTTGCTTTTATAACCAAATTTTGAAAATTTTTTTGAGCACATTTAACACTTCATTAGCCATAACATTTGTCATAAATCATTCACTAAAACTATCCATTTGCCAGAAGTCATTTGCCATAAATATCCAATCACATAACTTAATTTTCTGCAAACCTCCAGCCACGGGGGACGAAGCACAGACAAATAAAAGGTGGACAATTTAGTCCGGTTTATCTCTGTGGAAAGCTATGGTACTTATGAAGGTGGCAGGCAACTGTAGATTGAGCCTAAAGCTTTTTTTCCAGCTGAGTTAAATAAAGATGCCACCAAGAAATCTGACCTTTTATTTTCTTAAACCATAAATGCAGGAAAGCCTTTAATTTAACAGTTTGCTTTCCAGAACTTTGCAATTAGCTCCAGTTGGGAGAGGTGCAGTTTTATTACAAAAAATCACAAGAGTTAGCATTAGAAAAGACCAAAATAAAGAATGTTCATGAGGAATGTTGCAAAGCTCCCAGAGCTTTGCTCTTTGATTATTAAATTTAAAACAGGAGGAACTACAAACCTTTTGAGTACTGGACAGGCTCCGGGAATTAATCTGTTCCTCCCCATCCTCAGCAGAGTTTGTAAGAATTTTTAGGGAAGCCCTCAACTTGAGATTCAGTCTCCATCAGAGGAGCATCTCCGCCTTTGGAGGTATTAACTCCGGGCAGATTTTCAGTTTGAGAGTCTGCCTCCTCTGGAGATTTCTTTTCTTCCTCTAGGTTACCGTTAAGCTTTAAAATCTGTTTGCTAGATTTAATTTCATGACTCTCTGAAAGAAAAGCAGGAGTTACAAAAGTCACCACTTTTACTAGCACCTGAATAAACAGGTGAAGCCAGAGCAAAGAAAAAACCTCTGAGAAATAACATATTTTAACTCACGGTTTAGATGCTGCTCTCAGCTTCAGGAAAAGTTCTTCAACATCTCGGTGGGACCTCCAGATACAGGGGTGCCCACCCAGGGGGCGCCAGATGTGGGGGAGCACCGCCCGGCATACCCGACAGTGTCGGGAAGCAAGTTTCCTTCTACCTCCAAAGCCGGCAGGGAATGGATAAAGACTCAGGAATCCGATGCAGTTTTAAAAGGGCTTTACTATCACAGGATCCAATATACAATCCAAGAGCAGGGAAAACCTCTGGACTCTGGGTTCCCAGCTAGGCCCCAGCCAGGTGTAGGCCAAGATGGCTGCCACCACGTGTTGAGGCCCAACAGAGAATGGAGAGGACGGAGAAGCAAAACACCAAGGGAAGCCGGAAATGGCAAAAAGGGGGGAAAAAAGAGAGCCCTTCTTTCTTCTTGCAGCTTATTTTATAGCTAGAAATCTGCCCCCAAACTCCCCAGTACAGACCATTCTGGACTGGGCTATCTAGAGATGAAAACAGGAAAATAGCTTTATAGAAATGTAGCAACTTCAGGAGACCATCTGGTTGTTTACAAGGACCCAGAGCTAATTCAAAGCCTCCTAGCAGAGCTGGGAGAAGCTATAAGCTAAATGTAACTTCCCTGACAGGAAGGATGAAATGCCCTCAGTTAATTTCTCCCAGCACCACACCTAACATCTTGAGCCAAGATCTGCCTGGAATTGCCTTTATAGGGTAGAGAAGGAGGTTTCTGAGATGGCATTTCTCTGTACCAAAGAATAATAATAAAGCCAGTTAAATATTTCTCCAAACCTTCACAAGAGTCTCATCTACTTCACGGTAGTTTTGTATTTTAGTTGCCTTTGAGTGATCAGGAAGCCATGCTTGATTGCTTGGAGGCAAACAGCATTTCTCTCTGGTCTAATTACTTAGAGATCCAACGTGGCCAGGCAAATATGCTGGTAATATCTAGCTAGTCCCACGATGATTGTGGTAGCATGAGAGAATATTTATACCAGCCAGTACAGAATACATGGTCAGATAAGACTGCCACATTCAGACTACCCCCCTATCTATGAAGTGACCTGCAGGAGGCAATCCAGGGCAGATGCAGAAGCCTAGGCTTTTAGGTGTCCTGCAACACCAAATAAGTAAGTTTTTGAAAATATTATGTTCTCTGAAGTTTATTTTATATCTAGTGTATGATATTTTGTAACATTTAGTGGGATAACCCAAACTCAAAATATGACTTAATGATATAAATTGAAAGACATTTTCTAAGACTTTTATATTCTTAAGTTGTATTATATTCTTAATTTGCATAACAAAATAATTGAATCACATGCATCTATATAATGCTGTCATATCTCTGTCTCTAATAATCACTTTTATTTATAAGGAAAGGTAAGGAAAACAACTTTTTTTATTCTTAAGATTAGGTAATTTTTCCATATATTAAAGAAAGCATTTTTTCTTTTCTCATTTGTATTTTTTCAGACAATTTTATCTGAAGAATTTATATCAAATTCATTCCTTGAGAGATTATAGATTACACTTAAAAATGAGAGGAATAGAAAATACATAAAAGAAAGGCTATCGCTCACATTTGAAGCAAAGAGCTTTGGGGCTTAGAAAATAAGCTTATACTCTAAAAATGTGTAGTGCAGAACAGGTGGTAAAATTACGTTTTAAAGACCTAAAAAAGATTTTTCTTTAAACATAAAATATTGGCAATTACTTACAGAGTATGCATAAAAACACTATCTTCATTTCAGTTGTGATGATATTTTTACTGGCTAATTTTAGTATGGCAGTCCAAGAGAATAAATACAAATTGCCTCAAATTAATCAAAAAACACTTGTACTTTTCTTAAATTTACATGAGTAAAATTTTCTTAATATACTTAAAATTTCTATTGTTTGCATGGAATTGAGTTACAGTGAAATTACACTATGAAATTTATATAAAATTTCAAATTAGAGCATTTCAGTCTATTATTTCATAAACAAAAACCTCAAATATTATGAAGCATTTCATAAGCTGCACTTTCATAAGAATTGACTTTGTAGACTAAACATATGTCAGACTAAAAATAATGAATTCATGAAGAAAAGGGAAAAAATTTTCAAGTATACAAAAATTCATATTTATTTTTAATATCATCTAATGTTGTATAGCAGTTGACTATAGATATAATTATATACTATTGCATTTGAGTAATAATGTTTCACGCTCATTTTCCAAAGTTAGAGGTTGGCATTCTATAATAGAACCTAGAAGAAATGGACAAATTCCTGAATTCCATAGCCTTACAGCCAGCAACAAGAAGATTTGGAATACCTCAACAAACCTATCTCCATCAAGGAGATGCTATTGGTAATCAAAAGTGTCCCCAAACACAAAAGACCAGGTCCAGATGGATTCACCAGTGAATTCTACAAAACCTTTAAAGAGGACCTACTCCCAATTCTTTTCAAGCTCTTCCTGCAAATCGAAGAAACAGAAACACTCACAAATAGCTTTTTTTTTTTTTTTTTTAAATTCTTATTTTTACAATTACAAGATATACAATAAAGTTCTTTTGCTCAGTTACAGCACCCATCCGCCACCAGTGCCCATCTCCCACACCAACGTCCCGGTCCCTCCCCCTCCCCCAGCCCTCCTCCATGGCAGGTTCTTTATTTCTTTCCATTTCTCTATCTTTCTCTTTTCCTTCCTCTCCATACTATGGATTACAAACATACTAAGGTTGTCATTGTATCCTTTTCCCTCTATAATGCTCAGTTCTAGGTTGGCATTAGTACCCCTCACAATTGTTAGCACACTGTTCCTTTCAAGCTCTTCCAGGAAATAGAAGAAACAAAACACTCCCAAACACTTCTAAAATATCACCCTGATACCCAACGGAAACACAAAAAAAACAATCAAACGATGCTAGATCTTCAACAAAATACTAGCAAAAAACTCAAAATATAATTACCGGGTTGAGATGGTTCAACATCGCAAGCAATCAACAAATACATCATATCAATGAAAAAAAAAAACCATATGATCCTATCAATGGACCCAGGCAGCATTGACAAGATCCAGCACCCGTTCATGATTAAACGCCCAGAAAATGGGAATTGAAGGGATTTTCCTCAAGATAGTTAGAGCCATCTACCAAAAGCCCACAGCGAGCATCATTCTCAATGGGGAAAGTTGAAAGCCTTCCCCTGAGATCACAAATAGCTTTTACGAGACACATATCACCCTGATACCCAAAGCAGACAGAGATGTCACAAAAAAGGAAAACTACAGACCAATCTCCCTGATGAACACAGATGCTAAGATCTTCAACAAAATACTAGCAAATAAAATCCACGGAGTCATCAAAAAGATTATACACCATGATGAAGTGGGATTCATCCCGGGAATGCAAGGATGGTTCAACATCCACATGTCAATCAACATAATACATCATATCAACAAAAAGAAAGAAAAAAACATATGATAATATCAATAGATGCAGAGAAGGCACTCGACAGGATTCAACAACAGTTCATGGCAAAAGGTCTCCGTAAAATGGGGATTGAAGGAACTTTCCTCAATATAATCAAGGCCATCTACTACAAGCCCACAGTGAGCATCATTCTAAATGAGGAAAAACTGAAAGCCTTCCCCTTAAGATCAGGGACAAGACTAGACTGCCTACTCTCACCACTTCTATTCAATATAGCACTGGAAGTACTTGCCATAGCAATCAGGGAAGAAAAAGACATTAAAGTCATTGGATAGGAATGGAAGAAGCCAAGTTATGACTATTTGCAGATGACATGATATTATACCTGGAAAACCAAGAACTCTTTACAAGAGGCTAAAAGAAAAAAAACATTCCTATAGTAGAGTGGCAGGGTACAAAATCAATACCCAAAAGTCAATGGCCTTCCTATATGCAAACAGCAAAAGAGAAGAAAGGGACATTAAAGAAACTATCCCATTCACAATTGCGCCGAAAATCAAATACCTAGGAATCAGTTGGACAAAGAATGTAAAGTATCTCTACAAAGAAAACTACAAAATGTTACTTCAGGAAATAAAGGAGGACCTGAGAAAATAGAGACACATTCCCTGCTCATGGATTGGAAGGATTAACATAATCGAAATGGTAATACTCCCTAGAGCTTTATACAGATTCAATACAGTCCTTATAAAGATACACATGATGTTCTTCAAAGAAATTGAACAAACACTCCTGAAATTTGTATGGAATTATAAACCCCCACGAATAGCTAAAGCAATCCTTGGGAAAAAGAAGATGAGAGGTATCACTTTCCCCAACCTCAAGCTCTACTACAGAGAAGTTGTAATTAAGACAGTGTGGTATTGGTATAGAGACAGACCGGTAGACCTCTGGAATAGAACTGAATATCCTAAAACACACTCAAATATACAACCACTTAATTTTCGATAAAGAAGCAAAAAAAATATTAAGTGGAGCAAAGAAAGCCTCTTCAACAAATGGTGCTGGAAAACTGGGCAGGTACGTTTAAAAAAATGAACTTAGACCTCCTTATAATGCCATGCACAAAAGTCAGATCAAAATGGATTATAGATCTCAACATCAGACATGAATCTATAAGGTACATGAAAGAAAACATAGGAGAAAATGCTCTACGACATCGAAACTAAAAGTATCTTTAAAGACGACACACCACTGACCATCAAATGGAAGCAAAGATAAACAAATGGGATTATATAAAATTGAAAAGCTTCAGCACCTCAGAAGAAATGGTGAGCAAGATACAAAGACAATCCACAGAGTGGGAAAGGATGTTCACCCAAATCCCATCTGACAAAGAGTTAATATCCAGGATATATCAGGCACTGGTAGCACTTCACAAGAAAAAACAGCGAACCCCATCAAAAAATGGGGAGAAGAAATGAACAGAAGCTTCCAAAAAAGAAGAAATTCGAATGGCCAAAAGGCATATGAAAAAGTGCTCTTCATCTTTAATCATCAGGGAGATGCAAATCAAAACAACAATGAGGTACCATGTCACACCACAGAGATTGGCACACATTCAAAACAGCAAGAACAGCCGGTGCTGGCGTGGGTGTGGGAAAAAGGGACTCTCATCTTTCGGGGAATGCTGCCGGGGCCCCGACGGTGTCAGGACAGAGGAGTCTTCTACCTCCGAGGACACCGGAAAACAGATGAAAACTCACGAGTTCGGTGCAGTTCCAAAAATGGCTTTTAATAGTATAAAAGCTCTTCCACAGCACTGCAATATAATGAACAAACTTTAGCTCTGGTCCGAACTTAGACCATACAAAAAAGCCTAAGTCTCCCACCAAAGAGAGAGAGGATCTCACCTGAGCTGAGTCCTACCCAGAAGAAAGAGCAAAAGGCCAAAAGGCCAAAAGCCAAAAGCCAAAAGCCACAGGAGCCAAAAGCTGAAGGCTGAGGAACCAAAAGGCAAATGGTGAAGGGGCCTCAAGTCAGCCCCTTATATACACCAAAGTAATCCAACTGGGAGGGGCATGTCAACAAAGAACTCTAAACAGAGTGTAGTGCCACACCTTATTGCACGTATAAACAAAGGCTATGCCAAGGACTAAAGAGATTATCTCTTATGTAAAACACTGGAGAGAGAGGGGCTGATATAAAGTAATACATCTTAAACTTCATGAGCTTCATGTAATCTAGATTGTACCCACAAGGTCCTTCTTATTATTTTCTGCACCAGGGTGATTCTGAGTATTCTTGTTCTCGTGTACTGAAAGGGTCACTCTCGCCTGCTTAGAGCAAACTAGTATGATCCTCCTAAAGTCTTCCTATAGTCTCAACGTAGCCAGGGTGGTATTCTCCTGGTGAATTCTAACTGTCCCACGCTGGGTGCAGTGGGTATAAAGAGGAGCTGTGCCCAATCTAGAAAACATAGAAGTCTTAGTAGATGTATAAGTCAGAAGTTATTTAATCAAGGTGACTTTTGTAACTGCCACACCCTCTAGCAGTGTTTACATAGAAGAGAGGTCTCATTAGAACTAACCTTGGCTTAAGTAGATTAAGCTGGGAGTGGGCAAAACAACAAAACTCCTCAGAATAGCTAAACCTGTCCTCCAACACTCATCCACTGTTGGTGGTAGTGCTGATGGTTGGCATTCCCGACAGATGAGAGTCCCTTTTTCCCACATCCACGCCCTTTTGGAAAACAATATGGGCATTCCTTCGAAAACTAGATAGCGAGCTCCCATTTGATCCATCAATAGCACTCCTGGGAATATACCCGAGAGACCGAAAAACACATAGCAGAAACAGTATATGTACTTCTTTATTCATCTCTGCGATATTCACAACAGCTAGAATCTGAAAACAACCTAAATGCCCAGAGAACAGAGGACTGGCTAAAGAAACTGTGGTACATCTACACTATGGAATACTATGCAGCTGTCAGAAAAGACGAAATTATGAAATTTACCTGCAAATGGATGGACATGGAGACTCTCATGCTGAGTGAAATTAGTCAGAAGAAAAAGGACAGATATAGAATGACTGCATTCATTAATAGGATATAAGTAGATACCAGTGTTTTACTAAGTTTGGGAAAAAATCTCACCATTGAATATACACAAAGAGACTTAAGTGATAAACTCTAAATATCTGCAGGGCTAGCCACAATGTGTAAAATAAGAGGGGAGAGAGATGCAGAAACATTCAGAGACAGAGAGAGAAAGAGAGGAAACGGGGGATACCTGCTTTTGAGGCAGCCTGGGGGGTGGGTGGGGGGGTGTGGGGTACATTGGTTGTGGAAATGGGGCACTGGTGGAGGGATGGGTGCTGGAATACTGTATTACCAAGAACCAATTATGACCACCTTTTTAATTGTATGTCTCACGGTGGTATAATAAAAAAATTTAAAAAATGTTTACTAGAGGGATGGAGTGATAGCACTGGGGGGTAGGGTGTTTGCCTTGCACATGGCCATCCCAGGTTCAATCCCTGGCATCTCATATGGTCCCCTGTGCACCATCAGGAGTAATTCCTGAGTGAAGAGCCAGGAGTAATCCCTGAGCATCACCAGGTGTGACCCAAAAAGCAAAAAAAAAAAATGTGAACTAGAGACAGCTGAAATGGAGCTACTAGCAGCAGTCAAAAGGGCAAACTGAGGCTGTTATCCCTAGCCCTGCAGCCGTTTTTTACTGTATACTGCCTGTACCTGCCTAGAACTGCTTCAAGCCCTGGTTGGCACTGGCACAAAGCAAGATGAGTACTACCCTAGAATGTGTGCAAGCACAACTAAAGAGTGTGAGTACAGGCAAGCAGCACAACGGGGCATGCAGCTCATGGCAGCAACAACAAAAAGGGGTGACCCAGGTCCACCACACCTGTCTTCTCTATGGATGTCCTTTTCCCTCATGGGAAGAGGAGGGTGAATTCAGGGGGCGCAAAGAGCCAGGGCACTCCTCCTCTCTGGGCCACACACAAGGCGATAATGAGTGTCCTAGAAAACTCCAGGCCTCCAAGAGAAGAAGCCATGTGCCCTCTCTTTCTGGAAAAGGACCCAGATAGGCACCCTCTGACACCCCCACCATGACTGTCCCATGCAGGCAGTAGCAGAAGCTTGTCTACAGCAGTGAGTAGCAGGACGGGTCATAGGGCACAATGCCATGCCACATTGCACCACAGCCATGTCTGGGAACCCACATCTCAAGAGGCATTGCTCCTGGCTTTGAATCAGGAATTACTCCTGGAGGTTCTTGGTGAACCATATGGGAAGCTGGGTATCAAAAATAAATTGACAGGTCAACAGACAATTTAGTTTTAAGACTCACAAGATGGATAACTAAGTATGTTTTAACAAAAAAAATCAAGTAACTTGAGTATATTCAAATGCAACGTTATTGCAAGTTAGTAATTTTCTTGAAATAATTGCTTTGCTAACTGAAACTAATCATAGAAAGAACTAACAAAAAGATATTTTTCATGAAATCAAATTCACCTATTTATGACATTTAAGATTTATTAAAAAAGTTAAAGCATGTAATGAAATACCAAACTATACCACAGTGTACTACTCTAAATTCAAACATATTTGAGTGAACAAAATATTTAAAGCAAGGTAAGTGAAATAGCAGCATGTAAAATAAAGAAACCCTCCAAACTACAATTGCATTATTTAAAAGGTAATCACAAGGGAAAACAAAAGAAAACTCTCTGGGAATTCATGTATATTTTTCCTGAAATAATTATAGTAAAAGAACTGTGAGTCATACGTCTATGACTAATTCATAGAAGTACCTGCTTGTTTAGCTTCCAGGATATTCCAAGGATAATTGCTAGAAAGGGGAAAAGATTAAGTAAGTAACATTTTGCAATTATTAAATGCGATTTCAAAACAAAATTTTTTTCAGTCAATGGCAAAATTGCCATTGCTTTATTTTTTGATATTCAAAGCTTTTATAATTTTTATTAATATTTTATTATACCACAGTGAGGTATACAATTCCAATCAAAACAAAACTTTAAAATATGCTGAGATAAATTTGTTCTAGTCAATAAACAATGTTTTATAAAGAAAAAAAGGAGAGGAGAGGGCGTTTGCCTTGCACACACCCGACCTGGGTTCGATCCCCCGGCATCCCATATGGTCCCTCGAGCACCACCAGGAGTAATTTCTGACCAAAGAGCCAGGAGTAACACCTGAGCATTGCCGGGTGTGACCCAAAAAGCAAATAAAAAGGAGAGCTGAATTGTTTGTTTGTTTGTTTGTTTGTTTGGCCACACTAGCCAGTTCAGAATCACTCCTGGTGGGTACCTAACATCTGTATCACTCTGGGTTATGAGTAAACTCTTTAAAAGTGAGGTTGTATGAAGCTTAAGGTCAAGAAAGGAAGTCCAAAGCACATCTAAATTTTTATTCTCTTATATGAGTGAAATATTATACCATTAAAATTGAATATTTTTGTGTAATTTCATTCCATTAAATTCTGAGAAAACAAAGTGATAAAAATGTTTTTAATAAGAAGGTCTTAAGATATATCCTTTTTTATATACATATGTAACTTATTTTTACCTTTTAATTTTTTTATTATACCACCGTGAGACATACAATTACAAAGGTATTCATAATTGGTTCTTGGTAATACAGTATACCAGCACCCATTCCTCCACCAGTGTCCCATCACCACCACCAATGTCCCCCAACCCCTCCCGCCCAACCCCAGGCTGCCTCAATAGCAGGTAGCCCTGTTTCCTCTTTTTCTCTCTCTGTCTCTGCATCTCTCTTCCTCTTCTTTTACACATTGTGACTAGCCCTGCAGATATTTAGAGTTTATCACTTAAGTCTCTTTGTGTATATACAATGGTGAGTTTTAATCAGCCATTACCATTTCCCACACTTAGTAAAACACTGGTGTCTATTTATATCGTATTAATGAAAGCAGTCATTCTGTATCTGTCCTTTTTCTTCTGACTAATTTCACTCAGCATGATAGTCTCCATGTCTCTTGGGTATATTCCCAGGAGTGCTATTGCTGGATCAAATGGGAGCTCGATATCTAATTTCCTGAGGAATGCCCATATTGTTTTCCAAAAGGGCTGGACCAGTCGGCACTCCCACCAACAGTGGATCACTGTCTTCCTGTTCATCGTAGATTTGCTCCAGCGGGCACCGGTAACATCTCCATATGACCTGTCTCATGCAAGTAGAGCCCAAGGGCACCTGCTTGCTCCAGGAACATAAAGAACCTCAAACCATTCCATCATGTCATGGGAATGAGGTCTATAATTGTTACTAGTATCTGGCATATCAAATACGACACGGGTAGCTTGCCAGGCTCTGCCCATGCGGGTAGCATACTCTTGTAGTCATCTCAAAATCCAGCATTTCGCGAGCCAGGCTGTGATAGGCTGGTCTGCTGGGTGGAGTTCTGATGAAGGGGTAGTCCAGATGTGGAAAATGGAGGTCCTCATGGAGTGGGGGCATCGTCTGGCTTGTTGTGAGGCTCTGCTGGGGTGGCGGGCCAGGGCTAGAACCTGCCATCCCTCCCGGGCACCTCATGAGTGGCTAGGCACAGTGAGAGCCAGTAGCAGCTCTGCCCCATGTCCCTGGGTTACAGGAGGATGCAGGGGCAGCCCCCTACTCTTCTTTCTGGGGCGCTGGGTGGGCTGGGTGGAAGTTCTTGCTCCTGGAATTGTCGGACAGCCCGCACCAGCTGCTCGAGGGCCCTCGCTCCACGTTGAGGCACAGTTTGGCTGAGGCCTCGAAGTAGACCACATGGTGGGAGGCACTGAACGCGGTGGCATCAGATCGGGAAACCTGGTGTTGGGCATCCAGATCTGCCTTGTTCCCGACCAACACGATGGGGAAGTCGTTGCTGTCCTGAAGCACAGGATCTGCGTGAAGAGCTTGCTCACCTCGTTGAAACTCTGCAGGTCGTTAATTGCAAAACACCAACAAGAAGCCGTGGCCCGGCCCACCCGCATGTACTGCTCCTGCATGGCCCCGAACTCCTCCTGCCCCGCCGTGTCCAGGATTGCGGAGAGCGAGGCGCAGGCCACGTGGGGATCCCCGCCAGCCTCCCTCCATGGCCCACCGCCCTCTCCCCAGCTCCCCATGCCACCCTCACTGTCTAGCCGAGCAGGGATGCCATCCATAGAGCAGATCTTTGTGTAGGAGTCCTTAATGGTGGGATTGTAGTCCGACACGAAGTAGGACTGGATGAACTGGATGGTCAGCGGCGCTCTTGCCCACACCGCCGCCGCCCACAACCACCAGCTTGCGTGTCTCGCTGGGTGGGGGTCCCCGGGACCCGACCCCCCAGGCCGGGGCCGCCCTCGCCCAGTCCCGGATGCCGCCCCGCCGCTCATGTCGCCACCACTGCTGCCCAGCTGATGAGAGTCCATTTTGCCTCAAATCCACACCAGCACCAGTTGTTCTTGCTGTTTTGGATGTGTGCCAGTCTCTGTGGTGTGAGATGGTACCTCATTGTTGTTTTGATTTGCATCTCCCTGATGATTAAAGATGAAGAGCACTTTTTTTCATATGCCTTTTGGCTATTCGAATTTCTTCTTTTTTGGAAGCTTCTGTTCAGTTCTTCTCTTTTTTGATGGGGTTGGCTGTTTTTTCTTGTGAAGTGCTACCAGTGCCTGATATATCCAGGATATTAACCCCTTGTCAGATGGGTATTGGGTGAACATCCTTTCCCACTCTGTGGATTGTCTTTGAATCTTGGTTACCGTTTCTTTAGAGGTGCAGAAGCTTTTCAATTTTATATAATCCCTTTTGTTTATCTTTGCTTCCATTTGATGGTCAGTGGTGTGTTGTCTTTATAGATACTTTTAGTTTCGATGTCATAGAGAATTTCTCCTATGTTTTCTTCGATGTACCTTACAGATTCATGTCAGATGTTGAGATGTATAATCCATTCTGATTTGACTTTTGTGCATGGCATTATAAGGAGGTCTAAGTTCATTTTTTTACACGTTGCTGCCCAGTTTTCCCAGCACCATTTGTTGAAGAGGTTTCTTTGCCCCACTTGATATTTTTTGCTCCGTTATCGAAGATTAAGTGGTTGTATTATTTTAGAGTGTGTTTCAGGATATTCAGTTCTATTCCAGAGGTCTACGGGTCTGTCTCTATACCAATACCACACTGTCTTAATTACAACTACTCTGTAGAAGAGCTTGAGGTTGGGGAAAGTGATACCTCCCATCTTCTTTTTCCCAAGGATTGCTTTAGCTATTCGTGAAGATTTATTATTCCATACAAATTTCAGTAGGATTTGTTCAATTTCTTTGAAGAACACCATGTGTATCTTTATAGGAAGTGCATTTAATCTGTAAAAAGCTCTAGGCAATATTACCATTTTGATAATGTTAATCCTTCCAATCCATGAGCAGGGAATGTGTCTTCATTTTGTCAGTCCTCCTTTATTTCCTAAAGTAACGTTTTGTAGCTTTCTTTGTAGAGATACTTTACATTCTTTGTCAAACTGACTCCTAGGAATTTGATTTTCGGCAGTGCAATTGTGAATGGGATAGTTTCTTTAATGTCCCTTTCTTCTCTTTTGCTGTTTGCATATAGGAAGGACATTGACTTTTGGGTATTGATTTTGTACCCTGCCCCTCTACTATAGGAATGTATTATTTCTAGGAGCTTCTTGGTAGAGATTTTCGGGTTTTCCAGGTATAATATCATGTCATCTGCATATAGTGACAACTTGGCTTCTTCCCTTCCATCGGATGCTCTTAATGTCTTTTTTCTTCCCTGATTGCTATGGCAAGTACTTCCAGCACTATAATGAATAGAATCGGTGAGAATGGGGAGCCTTGTCTTGTCTCTGATATTAAGGGGAAGGCTTTCAGTTTTTCCCCCATTAAGAATGATGCTTGCTGTGGGCTTGCAGTAGGTTGTCTGGATTATATTGAGGAAGGTTGCTTCAATCCCCATTTTACGGAGACCTTTTGCCATGAACTGGTGTTGAATCTTGTCAAATGCCTTCTCTGCATCTATTGATATGATCATATGGTTTTTTATCCTTCTTTTTGTTGGTATAATGTATTACATTGTGGATGTTGAACCATCCTTGCATTCCCGGGATGAATCCTACTTCATCATGGTGTATAATCTTTTCGATGACTCTGTGGATTCTATTTACTAGTATTTTGTTGAAGATCTTAGCATTTGTGTTCATCAGGGAGTTTCGTCTGTAGTTTTCCTTTTTTGTGACATCTCTGTCTGCTTTGGGTATCAGGGTGATATGTGTCTCGTAAAAAGCTATTTGTGAGTGTTTCTGTTTCTTGAATTTGCAGGAAGAGCTTGAAAAGAATTGGGAGTAGGTCCTCTTTAAAGGTTTTGTAGAATTCACTGGTGAATCCATCTGGACCTGGGCTTTTGTGTTTGGGGACACTTTTGTTTACCGATAGCATCTCCTTGATGGAGATAGGTTTGTTGAGGTATTCCAAATCTTCTTGTTGCTGGCTTGTAACGCTATAGGAATTCAGGAATTTGTCCATTTCTTCTAGGTTCTCTTGTTTTGTGGCATACAGGCTCTCATAGTAATCTCTGATGATCTTTTGAATTTATGTGGTTTCTGTTGTGATTTCTCCGTTTTCATTTCTGATTCTATTTATTTGGGTTCTCTCTTTTCCTTTTCTTACAAGTCTTGCAAGTGGTTTGTCAATCTTGTTTATTTTTTCAAAGAACCAGATTTTGGTTTCGTTGATCTTCTGGATTGTTTTTTTGACATTCCATCTTATTGATTTCTGCTCTAAGTTTTATTATTTCTTTCTTTCTGCTTGGGTTGGGCTCCTTTTTGTTGATCACTCTCTAAGATCTTAAGTCATGAAGTCAGACTGTTTGTGATGCCCTTTTCTTCTTTTCTGATGAATGCTTGAAGAGCCATGAATTTGCCTCTTAACACTTCTTTCGCTGTATCCCAAAGGTTCTGGTAATTCGTGTCTTCTGTCTCATTTGTTTCCAGGAATCTTTGGATTTCCTCTTTGATTTCTTTTTATGACTTGCTGGTTGTTCAGCAGTGAGCTGTTTAGTTTCCAGGTACTTGGTATTGGTCTCCATTTTTGTGTACAATTCACTTCTATTTTCAGTGCATCATGGTCTGAAAAAATAGTTGGCTCAATTTCTTTCTTCTTAATTATATGGAGGTATGATTTATGGCTCAGCAAGTGATCTATTTTGGAGTATGTTTCATGTGCACTGCAGAGGAAAGTGTATTCAGTTTTTTGGGGGATGAAATGCCCTGTATATGTCTACCAGTCCTTTTTCTTCCATCTCTTCTTTTAGGGCCAGTATTTCCTTGGTAAATTTCAATCTTGTTGATCTATCCAGGGTTGACAGAGCAGTGTTGAAGTCTCCAACTACATTTGTGTTGCTGTCAATGTCTTCTTTGAAGTCTATTAGTAGTTGTTTTAGGTATTTTGCTGGCCCCTCATTGGGTGCATATATGTTTAACAGCGTGATTTCTTCCTGATATATGCATCCCTTGACTATTAAGAAGTGACCTTCACTGTCCCTTCTGACCTTCTTCAGCCTGGAAGTCTATGTTGTCGGATACCATTATGGCTACCCCAGCCTTTTTGGATGGGTTGTTTGAGTGAAGGATTGTTTTCTAGCCTTTTCTTTTGAGCCTGTCTTTGTTCCAATTATTCAGGTGTGTTTCTTGAAGGGAGCAGAATGTCGGATTCAATTTTTTTGATCCATTTTGCCAGTCTATGTCTCTTGACTCATGCATTCAGACCATTGACATTGAGAGAGATTGTTGTCATGGGATTTTGTGCCATCGTTCTGCATAGGTTGGTTGTTCTTTTGGGTTTTGTCTCACCTTAGAGTCGATCTTTAAGTCCTTCTTTTTAAGGCTGGTTTTGAGTTTACAAAGTTCCTAAGCTGTTGTTTATCCAAGAAGTTGTATATCTGTCCTTCAAATCTGCGTGAGAGTTTGGCTGGATAAAGAATTCTTGCTGAAGCATTCATTCATTGAGTTTTTTTTACTATATCCCACCACTGCTTTTGGGCATGGAGGGTCTCTTCTGAGAAGTCTGCTGAAAGTCGAATGGATGCTCCTTTGTATACAATTTCCTTCTTTGAACTTGCTGCCTGAAAATTATGTCTCTGTCTATAGCATCCATTAATTTGACTAGCATGTGTCTTGGGGTCTTTCTATTGGGGTCTCTTCTTGCTGGTACGCTTTGGGACTCTCAAATCTGGATGCCTTCGTCCTTTAACTCAGGGGATCTTTTCAGCCAGGATGTTTTTTAATTTTTTAATTTCCTTGGGGTTACATTCCTGTTCCTCTGGGACTCCGATGATTCTTATGTTGTTCCACCTGGCTTCATCCCATTGTTCTCTGTTCCGTTGCTGATCCATTTTCTGGTCTTTTTTCCATCTTATGTAGTTCTCTGAGTGCTTTCTGCAGCTCATCTTCAGTCTCACTGATTCTTTCTTCCACTGCTGTAATCCTACTGTTGAGAGCCACTATTGTGTTTTTCATTTCATCTACTGAGTTTTTAAGTGATGATATTACTATTTGCATGGTTCTCATTTCTCCTCTCATGTCCTCCTGTAATTTATTGACTACCCTTTCATCTGCTTTGTTCATGTACTGTATTTTTGTTGGACATGTGCTCCATTTTTTCATTGAGCTCCTTAAACATCCTACCAATTTCTTCTCTAAATTCCTTGTCAGAGAGATCATGCTCATCTGCATTTTTTTTCAGTCTTCAGGGTTGATTTCTTCATCTGTTGATTTCTTCATCTGCTTAGTTTATGTTCTGTAGTTTGTTGGATATGTGCTCCATTTTTTTCATTGAGCTCCTTAAACATCCTACCAATTTATTCTCTAAATTCCTTTTCAGAGAGATCATGCTCAACTGCATTCTCTTTTCAGTCTTCAGGGTTGATTTCTTCATCTGTTCTTCGAACTGGGGATCTGCGTTGTTTCCCCATGGTGTTGCAGTGTTCAGTAATAGGTTGCTCTAGCTTACTGTTTCTTTTATCTTGAGGATATTTGTTGGGGAGTGCCGCCAGGGTCCCCGACAGTGCCGGAAGCGAAGTTCCCTTCTACCTCCAAAGTCGGCGGAGTGGGCTGGGCTATCTAGAGATGAAAACAGGAAAATAGCTCTATAGAAATGTAGCAACTTCAGGAGACCCTCTGGCTCTTTACAAGGACCCAGAGCTAATTCAAAGCCTCCTAGCAGAACTGGGAGAAGCTATAAGATAAATGTAACTTCCCTGGCGGGAGTACAAATGCCCTCAGCTAATTTCTCCCAGCACCTCACCTAATGCCTTGAGCCAAGATCTGCCTGGAATTGACTTTATAGGGTAGAGAAGGGGGTTTCTGAGATGCCATGTCTCTATACCAAAGACTAATACTAATGCCAGTTAAATATTTCTCCAAGCCTTCACAAGAGTCTCATCTACTTCACGGTAGTTTTGTATTTTAGTTGTCTTTGAGTTATCAAGGAGCCATGCTTGATTGCTTGGAGGCAAAAAAGCATTTCTCTCTGGTCTAATTACTTAGAGATCCAACGTGGCCAGGCAAATATGCTGGTAAGATCTAGTTAGTCCCACAATGATTGTGGTAGCTTGAGAGAATATTTATACCAGCCAGTACAGAATACATGATCAGTTAAGACTGCCACATTCAGACCACCCTTTTTAGGTGTCCTGCAACAGATATTACCTTCCGTTGGTGTTGAATTTTCTAGCTGTTGTATTAAAAGCGGCTGCGTGACTAGCCGCCCGCCCCGTCAGCCGCACCCCCCCAAGGAGAATCTAAGATACATCATGAGTCAGACAATGCAAATGCTGACGTATAATCTGTAAAATGTCCCATAATTAATATACGTCTACATTTATATTTATATAGGCATATAGTTAGATACTTTTGTATATGTATATGTGTACACATATATAGTGTATATACATGTGCATGTATTATTCTGTCGGTAAAAAAATTATTTTACAATATTTGAAGTAAAATCCTGAGATTAAGATTCAGAACATCTTAACATCTTCATATATATAAAGATTATATATATTATTAAATATATATTATTAAACATCTTCATATATATAAAAAACTTTAAAATATAAGAATTTTATTTCTTTTTTTAAGTATTTTATTATACCACCGTGAGATATACAAATAAAAAAGATATACAATTAAAAAGTTCATGTTTGGGTTTTGGTCATACAGTGTTTCAGCACCCGTCCCTCCACCAGTGCCCATCTCCCACCACCAACATCCCCCCGATTCCCTCCCCCTTCCCCAGCCCACCTCCCATGGCAGGTTCTTTATTTCTTTCCTTTCTCTCTCTTTCTCTTTTCCTTCCCTTCCAGACTATGGATTACAGAACATACATTAAAAGGTTGTCATGTGTATCCTTTTGCCTCTATTTAATGCTCAGTTCTAGGTTGGCATTAGTACCCTCGACAATTATTAGCACACTGTTCCATTTTCTGTCTTACCTAACCTCTGACTCCCATACGTTTGGGATAATTTCCACCTTTGACAAGACCTCCTGATATATATTTCACTTGACCTTGGACATTGGTATCATAATATGTACATATATATTTATGCCATGCAAATAAATGCAGTCATTCTGTATCTTTCTCTCTCCTTCTGGCTAATTTCGCTCAACATAATCTTCTCCATGTCCATCCATTTATAGGCAAAATTTTATAACTTCATTTTTTCCTAACAGCTGCATAGTATTCCATTGTGTAGATGTACCAAAAGCTTCTTTATCCAGTCATCGGTTTTCGGACACTCTGGTTGCTTCCAGATTCTGGCTATTTTGAATAATGCTGCTATGAACATAAAAAGTAGGGATGGTGTTTCTGATGCATATTTTTGGTTTCCCAGAGTAGATTCCCAGGGAGTGGTATGGCTGGGTCAAATGGGAGTTCAATTTCTAGTGTTTGGAGGAAAGTCCATATTGTTTTTCCAGAAAGGCTGTACCAGCCGGCATTATGATCCTTTCAATAGACGCAGAAAAAGCATTTGACAAGATCCAGCACCCGTTCATGATTAAAACCATCCAGAAAATGGAATTGAAGGACTTTCCTCAAGATAGTTACAGCCATCTACCAAAAGCCCACAGCAAGCATCATTCTTGGAAATGGGGAA
>JAJIBD010022733.1:0-31750 GCA_021461705.1 Cryptotis parvus
CACCAACAGTGGATCAGAGTCCTTTTCCTCACATCCACGACAGCACCAGTTGTTCTTGCTGTTTTGGATGTGTGCCAGTCTCGTGGTGGAGATGGTAACCTCATTGTTGTTTTGATTTGCATCTCCTGATGATTAAAGATGAAGAGCACTTTTTCATATGCCTTTTGGCCATTCAAATTTCTTCCTTTGGAAGCTTCTGCTCATTTTTTCTCCCATTTTTTGATGGGATTGGCTGTTTTTTTCTTGTGGAGTGCTACCAGTGCCTGATATATCCTGGATATTAACCCCTTGTCAGATGGGTATTGGGTGAATATCCTTCCCACTCTGTGGATTGTCTTTGTATCTTGGTCACCGTTTCTTTTGAGGTGCAGAAGCTTTTCAATTTTATATAATCCCATTTGTTTATCTTTGCTTCCATTTGCTTTGGTCAGTGGTGTGTCGCCTTTAAAGATACTTTTAGCTTCAATGTCGTAGAGCACTTCTCCTATGTTTTCTTCTATGTACCTTATAGATTCATGTCTGATGTTGAGATCTATAATCCATTTTGATCTGACTTTGTGCATGGCATTAGAAGGAGGTCTAAGTTCATTTTTTACACGTAGCTGCCCAGTTTTCCCAGCACCATTTGTTGAAGAGGCTTTCTTTGCTCCACTTAATATTTTTTTGCTCCTTTATCGAAGATTAAGTGGTTGTATATTTGAGAGTGTGTTTCAGGATATTCAGCTCCTATTCCATAGGTCTACGGGTCTGTCTCTATACCAATACCACACTGTCTTAATTACAACTGCTCTGTAGTAGAGCTTGAGGTTGGGGAAAGTGATACCCTCCCATCTTCTTTTTCCCAAGGATTGCTTTTTAGCTATTCGTGGGGGCTTATTATTCCATACAAATTTCAGGAGTGTTTGTTTCACCTTCTTTGAAGAACATCATGGGTATCTTTATAGGGACCACATTGAATCTGTATAAAGCTCTAGGGAGTATTACCATTTTGATAATGTTAATCCTTCCAATCCATGAGCAGGGAATGTGTCTCCATTTCCTCAGGTCCTTTTTATTTCCTGAAGTAACGTTTTGTAGTTTTTTGTAGAGATCCTTTACATTCTTTGTCAAACTGATTCCTAGGTATTTGATTTTCTGCGGCGCAATTGTGAATGGGATAGTTTCTTTAATGTCCCTTTTCTTCTCTTTTGCTGTTTGCATATAGGAAGGCCATTGACTTTTTGGGTATTGATTTTGTACCCTGCCACTCTACTATAGGAATGTATTATTTCTAGGAGCTTCTTGGTAGAGAGTTTCGGTTTTCCAGGTATAATATCATGTCATCTGCAAATAGTGATAACTTGGCTTCTTCCCTTCCTATCCGGATGCCCTTAATGTTTTTTTCTTCCCTGATTGCTATGGCAAGTACTTCCAGTACTATATTGAATAGAAGTGGTGAGAGTGGGCAGCCTTGTCTTGTCCCTGGATCTTAAGGGGAAGGCTTTCAGTTTTTCCCATTGAGAATGATGCTTGCTGTGGGCTTGTAGTAGATGGCCTGGATTATATTGAGGAAGGTTGCTTCAATCCCCATTTTACGGAGACCTTTTGCCATGAACTGGTGTTGAATCTTGTCAAATGCCTTCTCTGCATCTATTGATATGATCATATGGTTTTTTATCCTTCTTTTTTGTTGATATGATGTATTATGTTGATTGACTTGTGGATGTTGAACCATCCTTGCATTCCCGGGATGAATCCCACTTGGTCATGGTGTATAATCTTTTTGATGACTCCTTGGATTCTATTTGCTAGTATTTTGTTGAAGATCTTAGCATCTGTGTTCATCAGGGAGTTTCGTCTGTAGTTTTCCTTTTTTGTGACATCTCTGTCTGCTTTGGGTATCAGGGTGATATGTGCCTCGTAAAAGCTATTTGGGAGTGTTTCTGTTTCTTCAATTTGCAGGAAGAGCTTGAAAAAGAATTGGGAGTAGGTCCTCTTTAAAGGTTTTTGTAGAACTCACTGGTGAATCCATCTGACCTGGGCTTTTGTGTTTGGGGACACTTTTGATTACCGATTCCATCTCCTTGATGGAGATAGGTTTGTTGAGGTATTCCAAATCTTCTTGTTGCAGACTTGGGACGCTATAGGGAATTCAGGAATTTGTCCATTTCTTCTAGGTTCTCTTGTTTTGTGGCATACAGGCTCTCATAGTAATCTCTGATGATCTTTTGAATTTATGTGGTTTCTGTTGTGATTTCTCCGTTTTCATTTCTGATTCTATTTATTTGGGTTCTCTCTTTTCCTTTTCTTACAAGTCTTGCAAGTGGTTTGGCAATCTTGTTTATTTTTTCAAAGAACCAGATTTTGGTTTCGTTGATTTTCTGGATTCTTTTTTTGACATTCCATCTCATTGATTTCTGCCCTAAGTTTTATTATTTCTTTCTTTCTGCTTGGGTTGGGCTCCTTTTGTTGATCACTCTCTAAGATCTTAAGTTGTGAAGTCAGACTGTTTATGATGGCCTTTTCTTCTTTTCTGATGAATGCTTGAAGAGCTATGAACTTGCCTCTTAACACTGCTTTCACTGTATCCCACAAGTTCTGGTAATTCGTGTCTTCAGTCTCATTTGTTTCCAGGAATCTTTGGATTTCCTCTTTGATTTCTTTTATGACTTGCTGGTTGTTCAGCAGTGAGCTGTTTTGTTTCCAGGTACTTGGTATTGGTCTCCATTTTTGTGTACAATTCACTTCTATTTTCAGTGCATCATGGTCTGAAAAAATAGTTGGCTCAATTTCTATCTTCTTGATTTTATGGAGGTATGATTTATGGCTCAGCAAGTGATCTATTTTGGAGTATGTTTCATGTGCACTGCAGAGGAAAGTGTATTCAGCTTTTTTGGGGATGAAATGCCCTGTATATGTCTACCAGTCCTTTTTCTTCCATCTCTTCTTTTTAGGGCCAGTATTTCCTTGGTAAATTTCCAATCTTGTTGATCTATCCAGGGTTGACAGAGCAGTGTTAAAGTCTCCAACTACAATTGTGTTGCTGTCAATGTCTTCTTTGAAGTCTATTAGTAGTTGTTTTAGGTATTTTGCTGGCCCCTCATTGGGTGCATATATGTTTAACAGCGTGATTTCTTCCTGATATATGCATCCCTTGACTATTAAGAAGTGACCTTCACTGTCCCTTCCTGACCTTCTTCAGCCTGAAGTCTATGTTGTCGGATACCATTATGGCTACCCCAGCCTTTTTTGGATGGGTTGTTTGAGTGAAGGATTGTTTTCTAGCCTTTTCTTTTGAGCTTGTCTTTGTTCCAATTATTCAGGTGTGTTTCTTGAAGGCAGCAGAATGTCGGATTCAATTTTTTTGATGCATTTTGCCAGTCTATGTCTCTTGACTCATGCATTCAGACCATTGACATTGAGAGAGATTGTTGTCATGGGATTTTGTGCCATCATTCTGCATAGGTTGTTTGTTCTTTTGGGTTTTGTCTCACCTTAGAGTCGATCTTTAAGTCCTTCTTTTAAGGCTGGTTTTGAGTTTACAAAGTTCCTAAGCTGTTGTTTATCCAAGAAGTTGTATATCTGTCCTTCAAATATGCGTGAGAGTTTGGCTGGATAAAGAATTCTTGCTGAAGCATTCATTCATTGAGTTTTTTTACTATATCCCACCACTGCTTTTGGGCATGGAGGGCTCTCTTCTGAGAAGTCTGCTGAAAGTCGAATGGATGCTCCTTTGCATACAATTTCCTTCTTTGATCTTGCTGCCTGAAAATTATGTCTCTGTCTATAGCATCCATTAATTTGACTAGCATGTGTCTTGGGGTCTTTCTATTGGGGTCTCTTCTTGCTGGTACGCTTTGGGAGTCTCAAATCTGGATGCCTTCGTCCCTTAAACTCCGGGGATCTTTTCAGCCAGAATGTTTTTAATTTTTTTAATTTCCTTGGGGTTACATTCCTGTTCCTCTGGGACTCCGATGATTCTTATGTTGTTCCACCTGGCTTCATCCCATTGTTCTCTGTTCCATTGCTGATCCATTTTCCGGTCTTTTTCCATCTTCTGTAGTTCTCTGAGTGCTTTCTGCAGCTCATCTTCAGTCTCACTGATTCTTTCTTCCGCTGCTGTAATCCTACTGTTGAGAGCCACTATTGTGTTTTTCATTTCATCTACTGAGTTTTTAAGTGATGATATTACTATTTGCATGGTTCTCATTTCTCCTCTCATGTCCTCCTGTAATTTATTGACTACCCTTTCATCTGCTTTGTTCATATTCTGTATTTTGTTGGACATGTGCTCCATTTTTTCATTGAGCTCCTTAAACATCCTACCAATTTCTTCTCTAAATTCCTTGTCAGAGAGATCATGCTCATCTGCATTTTTTTCAGTCTTCAGGGTTGATTTCTTCATCTGTTGATTTCTTCATTTGCTTCGTTTATGTTCTGTAGTTTGTTGGATATGTGCTCCATTTTTTTCATTGAGCTCCTTAAACATCCTACCAATTTATTCTCTAAATTCCTTTTCAGAGAGATCATGCTCAACTGCATTCTCGTTTCAGTCTTCAGGGTTGATTTCTTCATCTGTTCTTCGAACTGGGGATCTGCGTTGTTTCCCCATGGTGTTGCAGTGTTCAGGAATAGGTTGCTCTAGCTTACTGTTTCTTTTATCTTGAGGATATTTGTTGGGGAGTGCCGCCAGGGTCCCCGACAGTGCCGGGAAGCGAGTTCCCTTCTACCTCCCGGAAGTCGGCGGAGTGGGCTGGGCCATCTAGAGATGAAAACAGGAAAATAGCTCTATAGAAATGTAGCAACTTCAGGGAGACCCTCTGGCTCTTTACAAGGACCCAGAGCTAATTCAAAGCCTCCTAGCAGAACTGGGAGAAGCTATAAGCTAAATGTAGCTTCCCCTGGCGGGGAGTACAAATGCCCTCAGCTAATTTCTCCCAGCACTTCACCTAATGTCTTGAGCCAAGATCTGCCTGGAATTGACTTTATAGGGTAGAGAAGGGGGTTTCTGAGATGTCATGTCTCTATACCAAAGACTAATACTAATGCCAGTTAAATATTTCTCCAAGCCTTCACAAGAGTCTCGTCTACTTCCACGGTAGTTTTGTATTTTAGTTGTCTTTGAGTTATCAAGGAGCCATGCTTGATTGCTTGGAGGCAAAAAGCATTTCTCTCTGGTCTAATTACTTAGAGATCCAACGTGGCCAGGCAAATATGCTGGTAAGAACTAGTTAGTCCCACAATGATTGTGGTAGCATGAGAGAATATTTATACCAGCCAGTACAGAATACATGATCAGTTAAGACTGCCACATTCAGACCACCCTTTTAGGTGTCCTGCAACAGATATTACCTTCCCTTGGTGTTGAATTTTCTAGCTGTTGTATTAATAAGCGGCTGAGTGACTTGCCGCCCGCCCCGTCAGCCGCACCACCCAGGGAGAATCTAAGATATATCATGAGTCATACAATGCAAATGCTGACGTATAATCTGTAAAATGTCCCATAATTAATATACGTCTACATTTATATTTATATAGGCATATAGTTAGATACTTTTGTATATGTATATGTATACACATATATAGTGTATATACATGTGCATGTATTATTCTGTTTGTAAAAAAATTCTTTTACAATATTTTTAAGTAAAATCCTGAGATTAAGATTCAGAACATCTTAATATCTTCATATATATAAAGATTATATATATTATTAAATATATATTATTAAACATCTTCATATATATAAAAACTTTAAAATATAAGAATTTCATTCCTTTTTTTAAGTATTTTATTATACCACCGTGAGATATACAAATAAAAAGATATACAATTAAAAAAGTTCATGTTTGGGTTTTGGTCATACAGTGTTCCAGCACCCGTCCCTCCACCAGTGCCCATCTCCCACCACCAACATCCCCGTTCCCTCCCCCTTCCCCAGCCCACCTCCATGGCAGGTTCTTTATTTCTTTTCCCTTTCTCTCTCTTTCTCTTTTCCTTCCCTTCCAGACTATGGATTACAGAACATACATTAAAAGGTTGTCATGTGTATCCTTTTTGCCTCTATTTAATGCTCAGTTCTAGGTTGGCATTAGTACCCTCGACAATTGTTAGCACACTGTTCCATTTTCTGTCTTACCTAACCTCTGACTCCCACACGTTTGTGATAATTTCCACCTTTGACAAGACCTCCTGATATATGTTTCACTTGACCTTGGACATTGGTATCATAATATGTACATATATATTTATGCCATGCAAATAAATGCAGTCATTCTGTATCTTTCTCTCTCCTTCTGTCTAATTTCGCTCAACATAATCTTCTCCATGTCCATCCATTTATAGGCAAATTTTATAACTTCATTTTTTCCTAACAGCTGCATTGTATTCCATTGTGTAGATGTACCAAAGCTTCTTTATCCAGTCATCGATTTTCGGACACTCTGGTTGCTTCCAGATTCTGGCTATTGTGAATAATGCTGCTATGAACATAAAAGTAGGGATGCGTATTTTTGGTTTCCCAGAGTAGATTCCCAGGAGTGGTATGGCTGGGTCAAATGGGAGTTCAATTTCTAGTGTTTGGAGGAAAGTCCATATTGTTTTCCAGAAAGGCTGTACCAGCTGGCATTATGATCCTTTCAATAGACGCAGAAAAAGCATTTGACAAGATCCAGCACCCGTTCATGATTAAAACCCTCCAGAAAATGGGAATTGAAGGGACTTTCCTCAAGATAGTTACAGCCATCTACCAAAAGCCCACAGCAAGCATCATTCTAAATGGGGAAAAGTAGAAAGCCTTCCCCCTGAGATCAGGGACAAGAGAAGGTTGCCCACTCTCACCTCTTTTATTCAATATAGTACTGGAAGTACTTGCCATAGCAATCAGAGAAGAAAAGGACATCAAGGGCATCCAGATAGGCAAGGAAGAAGTCAAGCTATCATTATTTGCAGATGACATGATATTATACCTAGAGAACCCTAAACTCTCTACCAAAAACTCCTAGAAACAATAGACACATATAGTAGAGTGGCAGGATACAAAATCAACACCCAAAAGTCAGTGGCTTTCCTATACACAAATAACGAAAGAGAAGAAAGGGATATTAAGGAAACTATTCCATTCACAATTGTGCCACAGAAAATCAAATACCTAGGAATCAACTTACCCAAGTATGTAAAGGACCTGTACAAAGAAAACTACAAGACACTGCTCAAAGAGATAAAAGAGGACACAAGGAAATGGAAACACATTCCCTGTTCATGGATGGGGAGAATCAACATTGTCAAAATGGTAATACTCCCTAGAGCTCTGTACAGATTCAATGCAGTCCCTATGAGGATACCGATGACATTCTTCAAAGAAATTGACCAAACGCTCCTGAAATCTGTATGGAACATAAACCCCCCAAGGATAGCTAAAGCAATCCTCGGGAAAAAGAAGATGGGACGCATTACCTTTCCCAACTTCAAACTGTACTACAAGGCAGTAGTAATTAAAACAGCATGGTATTGGAATAAAAACAGACCTGTGGACCTATGGAATAGAATTGAGTATCCTGACACCCAACCTCAAACACATGGTCATTTCATCTTTGATAAAGGTGCAATGAGTCTAAAATGGAGTAAGGAAAGCCTCTTCAACAAGTGGTGTTGGGAAAACTGGGCAGCGACATGTAAAAAAATGAATTTGGACCTGTGTCTAACACAATGCACAAAAATCAGATCAAAATGGATTAAAGATCTCAATATCAGACTTGAATCCATAAAGTACATTGAAGAAAATATAGGAAAAATCCTCCACGGCATTGAAGTTAAAGGCATCTTTAAAGGCGAAACATCACTAACAAAGCAACTAGAAGAAAGGATAAACATATGGGACTACATGAAACTAAAAAGCTTCTGCACCTCAAAAGAAACAGTGACTAAGATACAAAAGACAGTCCACAGAATGGGAAAGAATATTCACCCAATACCCATCTGATAAGGGGTTAATATCCAGAATATATCAGGCACTGGTAGAACTTTACAAGAAGAAAACAAACAACCCCATCAAAAAATGGGGAGAAGAAATGAACAGAAACTTCAGCAAGGAAGAAATTAGAATGGCCAAAAAACATATGAAAAAATGCTCATCATCACTAATCATCAGAGAGATGCAAATCAAAACAACAATGAGATACCACTTTACACCACAGAGACTGGCACATATTCAAAAGAGCAAGAACAACAAGTGCTGGCGTGGATGTGGGGAAAAGGGGACACTCATTCATTGTTGGTGGGAATGCCGGCTGGTACAGCCTTTCTGGAAAACAATATGGACTTTCCTCCAAACACTAGAAATTGAACTCCCATTTGACCCAGCCATACCACTCCTGGGAATCTACTCTGGGAAACCAAAAATACGCCAGCGGAAACACCATCCCTACTTTTATGTTCATAGCAGCATTATTCACAATAGCCAGAATCTGGAAGCAACCAGAGTGCCCGAAAATCGATGACTGGATAAATAAGCTTTGGTACATCTACACAATGGAATACTATGCAGCTGTTAGGAAAAATGAAGTTATAAAATTTGCCTATAAATGGATGGACATGGAGAAGATTATGTTGAGCAAAATTAGCCAGAAGGAGAGAGACAGATACAGAATGACTGCATTTATTTGCATGGCATAAATATATATGTACATATTATGATACCAATATCCAAGGTCAAGTGAAGCATATATCGGGAGGTCTTGTCAAAGGTAGAAATTATCACAAACGTGTGGGAGTCAGAGTTTAGGAAAGACAGAAAATGGAACAGGGTGCTAATAATAGTCGAGGGTACTAATGCCAACCTAGAACTGAGCATTAAATAGAGGCAAAAGGATTCACATGACAACCTTTTAATGTGTGTTCTGTAATCCATAGTCTGGAAGGGAAGGAAAAGAGAAAGAGAGAGAAAGGGAAAGAAATAAAGAACCTGCCATGGAGCAGGGCTGGGGAAGGGGGAGGGAACCGGGGATGTTGTTGGTGGGAGATGGGCACTGGTGGAGGGACGGGTGCTGAAACACTGTATGACCAAAACCCAAACATGAACTTTTTAATTGTATATCTTTTTTATTTGTATGGAGATGGGCACTGGTGGAGGGACGGGTGCTGAAACACTGTATGACCAAAACCCAAACATGAACTTTTTAATTGTATATCTTTTTTATTTGTATATCTCACGGTGGTATAATAAAATACTTAAAAAATAATGCATTAGATATGAGTATTCAATTTATTAAAACTCATCTCCTCACTTAACACTTGGCTATATCCACTATTTGACTAAATATTTACTTTACGTTATAATCCACATTCCTAGTGATATAATATTTTTAATGACATATGCACATCACTTTTTGGATGCTTTATATTAAAAGATATTTGTTTGAATGTGAAGTCCATTGTCCATTTAGAACTACTATGAATCATATTTAAGTTAGTTTCGATGGTAATTTATAATTTCATACATTATTTATTGAGTAAAATGCATGATTAATTTTGTTGCTGAATAGTTGCAATATTTTCTCTTCATTCAGATATGCTTGCATTTTGTGAGATGAATTTTATCAGCAGTTTTTATAAAGGATCATTCTGTTTTTAATTTTTATTAATGACAGTTTCTTATTTGTTTCGCTTTGTTAATTTGGGGGTGGTTGTGTCATATCTAGATGTACTCAGGTCTTAGTCTTGGTCCTGTATCAGGGATCACTCCTGGTGGGCTCTGGGATGCCAGGGATAAAGTCCATGTCAATCACATTTGAGCAAACATCTTACCTTCTGAACTATCTCACTAGCACTATTGAGATAAATTTTCGTTTTTCTCAGGGAGAATGAGGTTTAATGAGGTGAACTGAGATAACTTATTTCTAAGTGTACTTAAACAGGGGTAACTAACACTTGACTTATCATTGTTGGAACTGAAATTTTGGGATTATGATCTCAAAACATTCCTTCCTTTCCATCTTTTCTTCTTGATACTTGATACAGCCCACATGATTAAAATAGAAATTACTTTATAAAATAGAAACAACTATTATTTATTGTTATAGAGACAATTAAGATTTTTATGAACTATTTTGGATTCTTTCCAGCAATTAATTTCACTCCAAAGATATGATTTCATATTTGAATTAGAAAGAGCCAATAAAGCCAAATTCTAATAAATAAATTCATTTAAAAATCCTTTTATTAAAAGAGTATTATTTAGGTTTATTTGGTTGATTTGGTTTGTGGACACATCTCATGATTTTCTGGGCTTAGTCAGACTTTGTGCTCACAAATCAATCCTGATAGTGTTCAGGAATCACATGTGGTTCAAAGAATTAAAACTGTTTGGGTAGTGCAAGATAACTATCATTCTAGTTCTATATATTTGACTCTTCCTAAAGTATTTGTATCTTAGCACAGTACAATTAAAACATAAAGATAATCTCACTTAGTTTATAATAAAATCAATAATAATTATGGGCCATAAATTTCCTCACAGGAAGAGAAAATAAATAAAATGTCTGTTAGCTATATCTTTCATTAATCCTGATAACTATTATGTATACTTTATATTTCATATCTTTCATTAATCCTAATAACTATTATGTCACTTGATCAATTGAATCCTGTTATTCATTGATTTGCTGGAGCGGGCGCCAGTAACATTTCCATTGGACCCTATCACGTGCCAATGTAGCCCAATGGCATCTGGTTGATTAAGGAATATGAAGAGCCTCAAACCGTTCCTTCAGGGTCTTGACAAGGAAGTCTGACCATCTTGTAGGTGGGCGGCCACATGATCTTTTGATATCCCGTGGGATCCAGTCAGTAATGGCTCTAGTCCAGCGGTTGTCTCCAAATCGCATTACATGTCCAGCCCATCTGATTTTCGATGCCTTGGCAAACGAGACAGCATCCCTGATTCTGGAATAGCGACGGAGGTCAGAACTCCGGATTCCTTCTCTCACTTGAGTGAGGCGTGATATTCCAAGCATAGCTCTTTCGATTCCTCTCTGGGAGACCCGAATACCATTCTCATCCTGCTTTTGTAGGGCCCAGGTCTCTGAGGAGTATGTTAATGCAGGGAGAAAGGTGGAGTCAAAGAGATGTGCCCGGAGCCGGAGGTTCTTTGTCCTTTTAGCTATTTCTTTCGATGCCTTTGAAGGCATTCCATGCCGCCTCTCTTCCTCCTGTGCAGCTCAGGTTTTAGGTCGTTCATCATGTTGATTTCTCGACCTAGGTACACATAACTGCTGTATTCAGAGATGTTTGTTCCATTGAGAGTGAATGGGGCCTCTGGAACTAGTTCATTCTTCATGAACATAGTTTTCTTTAGATTCTACTATTATGTAGACTTTATATTTCATTTATTTACCTTACCTATCACTCTATCACTGTCTTCAGATTCATCATCGATTTGCTCGAGGGGGCACTAATAACATCTCCATATGTCCTGTCTTATGCTAGTAGAGCCCAAGGGCATCTGCTTGCTCCAGGAACATAAAGAGCCTCAAACCATTCCATCAGGTCATGGGAATGAGGTCTATAATTGTTACTGGTATTTGGCATATCAAATACGACACAGGTAGCTTGCTAGGCTCTGCCGTGCGGGTACCGTACCTATGATTAGTGAAAAACTATTTAGAAATGAACCAGTAATAAGGTTTTGAAAGCTGAAATTTAAGGTCTAAAAGTAGCTAATATTATCTGTATTATTCTGCATTCTTCAGAGAAACATAACCAATAAAATATATAGATATATTAGTGGAACATAAATATGGTTATGCATATATTTCAAATACATATGTACTTGTAATTACATATATGCACCTACATATGCAAGTACTTAATTGACCCATTTACTTTAGGAAATAGTCATCTGTGCTTATTTAGCAATATTAATTATTTTATATGACCTTTGAAAAGTTCTTCTCAGAATTGGATTGATGATTTAAAGACCCATGAGAGCTGAAGTTCCAGATCAAATAAAAATTCTGAGAACTAAGAGCACAGATGCTGTGGTTTCAATCTGACACTGCTAGGTGCAAGTTCCAAGAAGAGCAGATGTTTCAGTTTGATGCTAGTCAAGCAGAAACAATCCTCTCAGCTGGAAAGAATGTTAGTTTTGTATTCTATTTAGAATGTTAAGAATGACCAAAACTATTGTCATTAAAATATTCTATTTAATTTTAACTTAACATCAAAGCAAACTTTGGTCTGTTACATTGACACATAGAATGGGTTATCATAGTTTACAGTGAACAAGATCTATTTCTTTGACCTTATTGGAGAGTAAAGATCACAGTCAAATCCATCATGTCTATCTAATTTCCTTAAAAGAGTCATTTTCGTTTAGATATTATTGTTATAATTACAGTGTCATTTCATCAAGTGCATGTAGTTGTTAGCCTTTCATCTGTAATATTTTTCTTTTTTATTTCAAGCCAGAAAGTTATTTTCATATTAATACTAATTTCCATTTGAAAATATGCATAATGTGGAAACCTTAAGACATTTTCTAATGGCATATATTTCAACTTTCTTCAGAAAATAAATTATTGAATTAATTCAATTCAATAATTAACTCTTGAGCTGAAAAGTTAAGAACAACAGACTGATATTCTATTCAGTTAGTTTTATATATAATTGTGTTATATGTTTTATATGTTACTTAATTCTCTGGCAGTTTTCTATGCATTTTTTAACAATATCATATTTTCATCAAATTTAGTTTTATGAAAATAATACAAAGCTTATGATATTAACAGTTGATTGTTTATTTGTCCCAGTAATACTTTTTATACTCATGTAATCAGACAAAGAAACATAATATTAATAGACTAGTTCTTTTATTTTAATTTATTTTATTTTTAACACTTGAAGATGTTTGTATTTGCCTTCAGTGTTGAATACAGTATTTGTTGTGGACAAATATTTCATTCAATAATAGAAAGATGTTATATAATTGGTTGTTTTTTTTTTTTTTTGCTTTTTGGGTCACACCTGGCGATGCTCAGGGGTTTCTCCTGGCTCTGAACTCAGGAATTACTCCTGGCGGTGCTCAGGGGACCATATGGGATGCCGGGGATCGAACCAGGGCCAGCATAGGTCGGCCGTGTGCAAGGCAAGCGCCCTACCGCTGGGCTATCGCTCCAGCCCCTATATAATTGTTTTATAGTCTACTTCAACTTGTTTTTAAGTTAAATAATTCCTTTGAGTATAATTAAGCATGGAAATATGACAAATTCCCTGTTCTCTATACCTTTGCAGTTCTTTATGCTTTACATAGCCTTATAATCATAAATATGTAATTGATACTGAATCAATTAATATTTTTAAATCCCAATTGTGACTGTACATGATTTATACAGGTACATACATATGCTATTTATGTATTTTTATTGTGAATGGAAAAACTGAGATGGAATTGTTTCCTGAATTATGGACATTAAGCTACTCTTCAACAGTGCTTTAAACAATGTTCTACTTAAATTGTAAATACTGAAGTAGGTGTATTATGATCTTATAAAATTATTTAATGGAGGAATGGAGTTTGATATCTGTTTGGCTGGCTCTGTTCTCAGGGCTCATAATGGCAGGGCTTGGAGGTTCCACATGGAGTGTCAGGAATAGAATTCAGGTCAGCTGAATGTATCATAAGATCCCCACGCACTTTAGTTTCTCTTCAAGCCCTATTATAAAACGAGTTTATTAAGTTACAAATCATCTTTAACAAGTTTTAATTGAGCAATAGTGAAATTTCAATAAATTTAGTAATATTTTCATTTGTATAATGTTCAAACACTACCTACACTCACTGTCACTCTATCTCAAGGTCCTTTCTGTTTCATCTTTTTTGGATAGCTGAGTGGTATCGAATTGCATATATTCACCACAGTGTCTTTACTCATGCATCACTGTCACTGTATCACTCTCTTCCAGTTCATCATCGATTGGCTACAGCGGGCACCAGTAACATCTCCATATGTCCTGTCTCATGCTAGTATAGCCCAAGGGTACCTACTTGCTCCATGAACATCAAGAGCCTCAAACCATTCCATCAGGTCATGGAAATGAGGTCTATAATTGTTACTGGTATTTGGCATATCAAATACGATACGGGTAGCTTGTCAGGCTCTGCTGTACTGGTAGGATACTCTTGTAGTCATCTCTAAATCCAGCATTTATTGATGAACCATGCAGCCGCTTGCGACCGCGCAAGCCAGGCTGTGATATACTGGTCTGCTTGGTGGAGTTCTTATGAGAGAGAAGTCCGGATGTGGAAAATGGAGACCCTCATGGAGTGGGGGGTCGTCTGGCTTGTTTGTTGCAAGGCTCTGCTGGGGTGGCAGGCCAGGGCTAGAACCCGCCATCCCTCCCTGGCACCTCATGAGCGGCTGGGCACAGGGAGAGCCAGTAGCAGCTCTGCCCTATGTCTGTGATACTCATGCATCTGTTCTTAAATATTTTTTGGTGTTTTTGCAGGTCTAGAATACCTGCAAAATAATAAAAAATATTTATTATTATTATTTAATATTTATTGAAAAATAATACTGCAGTAAACAAAGACATCTTTTTGAATAGTGTTTTTGATCCATGATCTTTATACCAGTAAATGAAACTGCTATATAGTAGGGAAGGTCAATTCACAGTTTTGTCTTTGGTTTCATCTTGTTTTTGAGTGGTGTTCTTGCTGTTTTTCTATAGAGGTTGAATCAGTTGATATTTACAACAGTAAATGAGTGGTCCTTTTCCTCCATAGCCACATCAGCATGGATTATATAAGTTTATGTCTGTGTGCCAGTCTCACTAGTGAGGTGATATTTCATTTTTTTTTATTTGTATCTCCCTGATGTAAGTGGTGGGCAACATTCTTTTATTCACCTATTGAAAATCTGTTTGTCTTATTTAGGAAGTTTACTTATCTATTTATGCCTATTTATCTATTCTCACATTTTTGTAGTCATTTTTATAGTGTTAACTTTCGCAAGTGCTTTATAGATACTGGCTAATGCAGTGTAAACAAATATTTTCTCACAGTTCATAGATTGACTTTTTATTCTAATCATTGTTTATTTTGCTGTATAAGTGTTTTATAATTTGATGTAGTCCTTTTTGATTAATTTTATTTCTGTCTGCTGGCCAGTGCCATAGGATCACTGAAAATGCATCTAGTTATAATTTCATGAAAAGTTCTGTATATTTTTTCCTTGGTATCAATCATGTGTTGAGGTATTATATCTAAGTCTTTAATATGTTTTGAATTAAGTTTTATATATGGTGTGATATTGGGAATAAGTTCATCTTTTTCACATGTGACTAGCTATTTTCCCAATACCATTTGTTAAAGAGATTTTCCTTGCTCCACTTCACATACCTGACTTCTTTGTCAATAATTTGAGGTTTTTGTCTCTGGACTCATTGTTATACTCTATTAGTTTGACACATCTGTCTCTTCACTACCTCAATTATACTATTACTAATATTACGTTTTCAACACTGCCCTGCGAGGTGTTGCAGGTGTGACTGTGTGTTACCCGGTTGCACGGGCAGGTGGCAGACAGGAGACAGGCTTGTCTATACCCCCTGGGATCTGGCCTGTGGGTCCTAGATGGTTGATTGTTTGACATAGAAAAAGACTGGGATGGGGGGCCGGAGTGATAGCACGATGGGTAGAGCATTGCCTTGCCAGCAGCTGTCCCAGGTTCGATCACCGGCATCCCATAAGGCCCCCAAGAACTGCCAGGAGTAATTCCTGAGCAAAGAGCCAGGAGTAAACCCTGACCATTGCTGGGTGTAACCCAAAAATGTACACAAGATAACCTCTGAGCATATATATATTATAATCCATAATATGTAAGAGAAGGAAGACAGAAAGAGAGAGAAAGAGGAAGAGAGAAAAGAGATAAAGAGCCTGCCATAAAGGCAGGCTAGGGGAGGGGGAGGGAATCTGGGACATTGGTTGTGGGAAATGGGCACTGGTGGAGGGATGGGTGCTGGAACACTGTTTGGCTGAAACCCAAACATGAACATTCTTGTAATTGTTTATTTCATGGTGGTATAATAAAATATATTAAAAAATAAATAAGAAAACACTACTGATGCTCTTTTATTTATCTGTATTTAGAAACAGCTAAATCCTCAACCATATGATAACTATCTGTACTCTAAATTTCTTAAATAAAAGTTTGTTTCTATTTAAAAAAACACAAAAAGAAAAAAAAGAGACTGGGATGAACTCAGCCATGGCAGAACCTGGCAAGCTACCCATGGTGTATTCGATATGCCAAAAACAATAACAATCATGATGTCATTCTCAATGAAAGGGAATGTTACTGTTGCCCACTGAAGCAAATCGATGACCAATGGGAAGGCAAGTGACATTTTTCTTAAAACTTTTTAGAACTCTTCGGAAAAATGATTATTTAATGGAATTCATAATGCTTTAATCTGGTTGAGTCAATGAAACAAAAATCATTATCTGAATTATTTTACAACAAACTTCTACTCTCATAGTTTGACAGCTGCAAAGTACAGATTTAGTAATAGTTATGTATCTGATGAGAATCTACTTTCTCAATGACAGTGATCTTCTCACTCTAACTGCCTATGGCAGAAGGGAGAAGATGTACTCTATGATATCTCTTTCAATTGTATAAATATTGCCGTCATGAACTCATAACTTCCCTAAGTCCATTTTACTCTTCCAATACCATAACACTGAGTTTTATATACATTTTCCACCTATAAATTTTGTGGAGAGTACATTCAATTAAGAAATAATGGCAAAATAAAAATGAATGATGTACATATACCTACTGTGTGATCAGAAAATATTCTTGTTTCAAAGAGAATAAAAGTGAATCCTGGAGGGTGCTTATTGCACATAGAACTAAGATATTACTAAGTCAATAAAACTTATTGCATTTGTATATTAAAGAAAGCAGTAATTAAGATGAACTCAAATATCTTTTGGAATTTTGAGAATAAAAAATTTAATAACTTAACACTATACCTCCTCCCACCCCTATCCCCTCTGGAAGACCCAGTGGTCATGCCCACGAACTGCTTCTAGTGCCAATGAAATCACTCTGACCAACCATGATCCAGAGATGCATACAAATAACAATGCTGCTACTGGTTCATCCTGTGGCACGTGGCTGGTAGCAAAGCGGTTGATGAATATCTCAAAGCCCATTGAATGCCAGGTATCCCATCACATTTGATAGAATTAAATATGGGGCAAACAATCACAAGTGATCTTGCTGCTTTCAGTATTCTATCTCTATCTATGGAACATGATTTCCATAGATTAGGGTGTGCCTTGGAGTATTCTTATTTGGGTTTCTTTTAGTTGGTACACTTTGAGCCTCCTGAATCTGGGAGCAAGTGCTCTTTAGTTCCAGGAACATCTCAGCAAAGATGGCTTTGGTACTTACTTCTTCATCAGGAGATGCAAATCAAAACAAAAACAATGATATTTAGACAGCTGCACTGCTTGGCCCCACGTGTAGCAGCCCACGGAGTTTAAGAAGGCAGTAAATGGCTCAGCCCCTGGCTGACTCCAACATAGCTCCTAGGGTTTGCACACGCATGTGGGGGTGCCACTAGGCCAGACTTGGAGTAGGGATTTGGGATCCTCCTCCCATTCCTCCCCCTCCTTGTCAGTGAGTGTGGCTTCAGGCTCCTAGTCTACATAGCCAGCAACACCGGATGAGAGACACTCCAGACCCACAGCTGTGCTGGTGTGCAGCCACAGAGCAGCCACACAAAAGACTTAGACAATAATGGAATTTAGGACCAGGTCCTTCTCAGGATCTTTCATATTTATACACTGATCATTCTAGTTGCAACAAACTGGAGAGATTGATGGGAAATGGGGAATTATAACATCACACTAGAACTCACTGTATCACTGTCTTCCCATTTATCTTCGATTTGCTCGAGCGGGCACCAGTAATATCTCCATATGACCTGTCTCATGCAAGTAGAGCCCAAGGGAACCTGCTTGCTCCAGGAACATAAAGAGCTTCAAACCATTCCATCAGGTCATGGAAATGAGGTCTATAATTGTTACTGGTATCTGGCATATCAAATACGACACTGGTAGCTTGCCAGGCTCTGCCGTGTGGGTAGCATACTCTTGCAGTCATCTCAAAATCCAGCATTTATTGATGAACCGTGCAGCCACAAGCTGCCGCGCGAGCAGAGCTGTGATAGGCTGGTCTGCTGGGTGGAGTTCTGACGAGGAGGAAGTCTGGATGTGGAAAATGGAGGTCCTCATGGAGTGGGGGGGTCTCTGGCTTGTTGTGAGGCTCTGCTGGGGTGGTGGGCCAGGGCTGAGAACCTGCCATCCCTCCCGGGCACCTCATGAGTGGCTGGGCACAGAGAGAGTCAGTAGCAGCTCTGCCTCATGTCTGTCTCTGGATCAGCATACCTGGGCCAGATTAAAAAGGACTGCAGCAGGGTGGATCTCGATGAGCCAGGCTGTGATAGGCTGGTCTGCTGGGTGGAGTTCTGACAAGGAGGAAGTCTGGATGTGGAAAATGGAGGTCCTCATGGAGTGGGGGTTGTCTGGCTTGTTGTGAGTCGCTGCTGGGGTGGTGGGCCAGGGCTGCCATCAATCCCAGGCACCTCATGAGCGGCTGGGCACAGTGAGAGTCAGTAGCAGCTCTGCCTCATGCCTGTCTAGACATATCACTAGAACTCACTATTGAATATACACATAGAGACTTCATAAACATTAATATTTGTAGGGCAAGTCACAAAGTGTAAGAGAAGAGAAAGAGAAATTCAGGGACAGAGAGAGAGAGAAAAAAAAGGTGCCTAGATGATAGGTGCAGTCTGGGGGTCGGGTGGGAGGGAGTGTTTGGACATTGGTGGTGGGAATGGGGCACTGGAGGAGGGATGGGTGCTGGAACACTGTATGACAGAGACCCAATTATGAACATATTGGTAATTGTATATCTCATGGTTATATGATAAAAATTAAGGAAAAAAAGAAACAAACAAAAAAATGAGATATCATCTTATACCACAGAGACTAACACGTATCCAAGAGAGCAAGAACAACAAGTGCTGGTGTAGATGCAGGGAGAAAACAACTCTAATCCATTGTTGGTGGGAATGTTGACTGGTACAGCCTTTTTGGAAAACAATATGGACATTCCTTCAAACTAGAAATTGAGCTCCAATTTGACCCAGCAATAGCACTTCTGGGAATATATCTTGGAGGCCAAAAACACAGCAGAACACAATCTATACTTCTAAGTTCATAGCAGCACTATTCATAATAGCCAGAATTTGGAAACAACCAGTGTCCAAGAACAGATGACTGGATAAAGAAACTGTGAAATACTGTATAAAGAAACAATGGAATACTACACAGCTGTTAGGAAAAACATAGTTATGAAATTTGCCTATAAATGGATGGACATGGAGAGGATCATGCTGATTGAAACTAGCCAGAGGGAAAAGAACAGATATAGAATGACCAGATTTATTTGTGGGATATTGAAAAATAGTATGATACCAATATCCAAAACCAGACAAAACATAGATCAGGAGGTCTTGTCAGTGGGTGGAATCTATGCTAATGTGTGGGAGTCAGAGGTTAGTTAATACAGAGAAAGGATCAGTATACTAATAATTATTGTAAATGATAAACCAATACCAGCATAGAACTGAGCATTCAAGTAGGCAAAAGGATATTCATGATAGCCTCTAAATGTATGTATTGCAAGCCACAAGGTGTAAGAGAAAGGAGAGAGAGAGAGACAGAGATACAGAGAGAGAGAGAGAGACAGAGAAAGAGAGAGAAGCAAAAATTGCCTGCCATAGACGTGGGTTGGGGGAGGGGAGGAATCAGGGGACATTGGTGGTGGGAAATGGGCACTGGTGGAGGGAGGGGTGTTGGAACACTGTATGACTGAAACCCAAATATGAACATTTTTGTAACTGTATATTTTGCAATCCTATAATAAAAAAATTAAAGCAATCACAAGTGTGTTGGCATAATTTCAGTTATATGGGAACATATCCTTAATTTCTTATGCAGTGGGCTCCAATGACCCATTGTGTCTTGTGTGAGATTTAAGAATCTTCTTTGACGTTCTTCTAAGAATGTATTCCTCAACCATACTTAGAGGATTAGCTTTAACAAACATATAGAATAGATTATTTAGTGTATGCTTAGGATAGCTTCAAGCAGAGGTTCAGAAAAATTTGAAATAAGTGTTGTCCATAGGTGCAGTGGAAGTGGGTTTGGGGTTGCCTAGCAGAAACCGACTACATTCTAGAAATTCAGAAAGTGAATGAAGAACACAAATGGGCCAGATATATACATAATAACCCAGAATAAAGGTCAACTTTATCAATACCATTCCCATATATGGTCTGTCATGGTCAATATGATTAGTGCTGGCTAGGGTAGCAAGCATGGAGACGGGGTGGGGGGGAAATAAGGGTCTTTGGTGATGGTGGGAGCGCACTGCTAGTGGAATTCATGTTGAACAATGACTCTAACAGCGGTATTGTGAAAACCTTTATTCTTTGTAAATCACGATGCTTTATAAAGCAAAATTTAAAAAACACTGTAACTGTTGATATTTTATGCCACTCCCAGCCGTGCTTAGGGCTTATTTGTGGTTCAGGGTTCAAAGATCAATCTGGTATGGCTCATAGACGATATGGGGTCTGGGGATCAAACCCAGATTGGCTGCAACATGGCAAGTACCCTACCCTTGACACTCTTCTTAGCCCTTTGTTAACTTTTGGATTCATAAAGAATGAGTAATGGAAAATTCTTCAGTTATATTTCCTCGTTGTTAGGTAGATTTCCATAGTTATAACTTATGAGATAAGACTCTTGTTTATTATTATTGGAAAGATGGTTGCAGTATTTATTTTTGTTGTATACATTAAATTTATGTAATTGACAGATTTGTGAATAACACTAGCTTATACTTTGCAGATCTCACTGCATGTTATTGTATATTTATGCGAGTACATCTTTTGCAGCATGTAGCTCCTCATATAGTCATTTTCTTGTTTCTGTTCAGCAAAAGGGTGAAAGAAAAACAACTTAGAAGACAAAAATAAATTGCTGCGAAGCTGCAGCCGCTGAATGAAACTTGAAAGCTCCTTCACTTCTTTGAAGCAGCATGTGTCAAACTCGTTATGAATCAGATTTTCATATTCAGAATCAGAATCCTCTCAGCTGACACAGCTGAAGTCAAAGCCTTGAGGGTACAGTGCAAGATTCCTGTCTTGCATTGAGAAGCTGACCGCTTCCATTGGAAATTCTTTTGCCTAAAATAATCACCTCAGTTTCAATTGGATGCTGGGGTGCAGATGCCCAGAAAATCAGCATCCTTTTTAAGAAGTGGAAGCAATAGAAATGCAATGTGACCCTTTTTTCTTTGCTACAAAGTACCTCTGAGAGCATCTCTGCCTGTCAGTTGCCTTCTCACCCTCCTCTGTTTCCAACCCCAACTGATTAATGATTGATGTAAAACAAAGCTCTCTATATAGCCATTTCTTTTATAGAAAAAAAAATTCTTGAAATCTAGGACTTGTTTAACTTTGATAATTTAAGAGAACTAGAAAAGGGCTTATAAAGGACATATTGTGGGGGGGTGAGTGGCTGAATTTCTGTTAAAATTTTTATAACATTTTGGTAAGGATAAGGATAAAAATAATTTTTTAAGCATTTTATTATCATATTCCCAATTCAAAATTAACCTCATATTCACAATTCATTTTCATTTGGAATGTGTGTTTGGCAAATTAAACTCTATAACTGAATGTAAAGACTTTGAAAGTGAACATAAGAATATATTTAAACTTAAAATTAATTTTTATTTCATACAAAATTATATTCAACCTAATAGCATTTCTATGGTAAAGGCATACATTTTCAATAGTATAATATGATACAGTCTTGAAAAACTCCTTAAACATGTGCTCCCACAACCACCCACATACACTTGCTAACTCCTAAATAGTAGTTGAAGAAATCAGATTTTTAAATTTTTGTCTGTGTGTTTTTGTTGTAGCTGCTATCTCAGTCTCTAGAACATTTTGCACCTCTTAAACAGTTTGTTGAAATATTGAATAGTATAAAGTTAAATAATATGCTTTCAAGAAAAAATATGCTATAATTATATACACATATTAAATTATTAATAAATCGATGAATTTAGTGATGACTAAGTTTAATTTACAATTCAGTAAACAGATTTAAAACTTTCTTAATATATTTAATTTCTTTTATTGATTGTGGTCAATGATAGTTTTCACTCATCTCATATATATTTGGTCACAATAAATGTATGATTGCATCTTAATGCATCTTAATTTGTTTATAGTAAATAAATGTTAAAATAATTAGCCTTTTATTCACTTGGGTATCTGTTGCAATGTTCCATAATGTTTTAAGAAAAAATGATCAGTGGAAGTGTTTATTCTCTGTATTTGCTAATACATAACAGTGTCTTCTCTCAGTAGGAAAAAGATAAATCAAACAACTTCCTCTATTTAAAGATTAATGAAAATTGAAAGGGTAAAGAGCTAATGGCATAATGTCAGTCGATTGTATTTTTTCACTTTTGAATATGCTTATAGCTTATGGTCTCTGGCATAGCTGAGTGGTTAAATCTGCCATTATATTTACACACTGATTCAAGAGTGAAATACAGATGACAGCGATATAAAAATGGGTAACAACCAAATATTCCTTTTTTGTACTGATACTTTTTTACAAAACAGATGACAGCAATATAAAAAATGGGTAAAAACCGTCGGGGGAACGCCGCCAGGGTCCCCGACAGTGTCAGGACAGAGGTTGTCTTCTACCTCCGAGGACGCTGGGAGAACAGATGAAAACTCACGAGTCCAGTACAGTTCCAAAAATGGCTTTTAAGAGTACAGGAGCTCTTCCACAGCACTCCAGTATAATGAACAAACTTTAGCTCTGGTCCGAACTTAGATCATACAAAAGAGCCTAAGTCTCCCACCAAAAGAGAGAGAGGATCTCACCCGATCTGAGTCCTACCCAGAAGAAGGAGCAAAAGGCCAAAAAGCCAAAAGCCAGAAGCCAAAAGCCGCAGGGAGCCAAAAGCTGAAGGCTGAGGAACCAAAAGGCAAAAGATGAAGGGGCCTCAAATCAGCCCCTTATATACACCAAAGTAATCCAACCGGGAGGGGCATGTCAACAAAGCACTCTAAACAGAGTGTAGTGCCACACCTTATTGCAGGTATAAACAAAGGTTATGCCAAGGACTAAAACACTGGAGAGAGAGAGGGCTGATATAAAGTAATACATCTTAACTTCATGAGCTTCATGTAATCTAGATGGTACCCACAAGGTCCTTCTTATTATTATCTGCACCAGGGTGATTCTGAGTAAACCTATCCTCCAACACTCACCCGAGCTGAGTCCTACCCAGAAGAAGGAGCAAAAGGCCGAAGAGCAAAAGGCCAAAGAGCAAAAGGCCAAAAGCCAAAAGCTAAAAGCCAAAAGCCGCAGGAGCCAAAAGCTGAAGGCTGAGGAACCAAAAGGCAAAAGGTAAAAGGTGAAGGGGCCTCAATTCAGTCTCCCTATATACACCAAAGTAATCCAATCGGGAGGGGCATGTCAACAAAGAACTCTAAACAGAGTGTAGTGCCACAACTTATTGCAGGTATAAACAAAGGTTATACCAAGGACTAAGGAGATTATCTCTTATGTAAAACACTGGAGAGAGGGCTGATATAAAGTAATACATCTTAACTTCATGAGCTTCATGTAATCTTGATGGTACCCACAAGGTCCTTATTATTATCTGCACCAGGGTGATTCCGAGTATCTTGTTCTCTACTGAAAGGGTCACTCTCGCCTGCTGAGAGCAAACTAGTATGATCCTTCCTATAGTCTTCCTATAGTCTCAGCATAGCCAGGGTGGTAGTCTCCTGGTAAATTCTAACTGTCCCACGCTGGGTGCAGTGGGTATAAAGAGGAACTGTGCCCAATCTAGAAAACATAGAAGTCTTAGTAGATGTATAAGTCAGAAGTTATTCAATCAAGGTGACTTCTGTAAGTGCCACACCCTCTAGCAGTGTTTACATAGAAGAGAAGTCTCATTAGAATGAATCTTGACTTAAGTAGATTAAGCTGTGAGTGGGCAAAACAACAAAACTCCCAGAATAGCTAAACCTGTCCTCCAACAAAAACCAAACATTCCTTTTTTGTACTGATATTTTTTACAAAAATATCTAAAAGTGTTAATAGATTGAGTCTAAAAAGATTCTTATTAACATTTGCGCATGTTTCAGATAGTAATTACTTATTTTATTTTTCAAAAAATACTAATTAACAATAAAATTGAGATATATTTACTTTGAAAGACTTGCCTGCATTATATTTGGAGGCAGGGGTTTGGAGGTGTTGGGTTGAGTCACACCCAGCTCTTCACAGAAGTCTATTCCTGGCTCTGTACTCAGTGATCATTCCTTACAGGACTTGGAGAACAAAATGGAGTGTAGCAACTGAATACCTGTTCCTTGTTTGCAAAGGCATGTCCCCCTTTTCGCTGTTCCCGCTATGATATATAGCTCATATTTCTGTATTTTGATCTTCACAAGTGATGTGCATGTATAATATATAACACATACATGTTTACATGTATATTATACATATATATATATCACAATTTTTTGTTTTCTATTATTTCAGTTGTGGGCCACAACTGGCAGTGCTAGGTCTTATTCTTGCATTGGTGTCGGGGAACTCCGCAGAGGTCCCGACAGTGTCAGGACAGAGGTTCTCTTCTACCTTCGAGGATGCCGGGGAAAACAGATGAAAACTCACGAGTCCGGGTGCAGTTCCAAAAAGGCTTTTAATAGTACAAAAGCTCTTCCACAGCACTCCAATATAATGAACAAACTTTAGCTCTGGTCGGAACTTAGACCATACAAAAGAGCCTAAATCTCCCACCAAAGAGAGAGGATCTTACCCGAGCTGAGTCCTACCCAGAAGAAGGAGCAAAAAGGCCAAAGAGCAAAAAGCCAAAAGCCAAAAGCAAAAGGCCCAAAAGGCAAAAGTGAAGGGGCCTCAAGTCAGCCCCCTTATATACACCAAAGTAATCCAACCGGGAGGGTCATGTCAACAAAGAACTCTAAACAGAGTGTAGTGCCACACCCTATTGTAGGTATAAACAAAGATTAAGCCAAGGACTAATCCCAAGATTATCTCTTATGTAAAACACTGGGGAGAGAGGGGGCTGATATAAAGCAATACATCTTAACTTCATGAGCTTCATGTAATCTAGATGGTACCCACAAGGTCCTTCTTATTATTATCTGCACCAGGGTGATTCTGAGTATCTTGTTCTCGTGTACTGAAAGGGTCACTCTCGCCTGCTTAGAGCAAACAGTATGATCCTTCCTATAGTCTTCCGATAGTCTCAGCGTAGCCAGGGTGGTAGTCTCCTGGCAAATTCTAACTGTCCCACGTTGGGTGCAGTGGTTATAAAGAGGAGCTGTGCCCAATCTAGAAAACATAGAAGTATTAGTAGATGTATAAGTCGAAGTTATTCAATCAAGGTGACTTCTGTAAGTGACACACCCTCTAGCAGTGTTTACATAGAAGAGAGGTCTCATTAAAATGAACCTTGGCTTAAATAATATTAAGCTTGGAGTGAGCAAAACAACAAAACTCCTCGAATAGCTAGACTTGTCCTCCAACACATTGGTGCTTAGAGATTACTCCTGATGGCACTTGAGAGACAATATGTGATCCACGGATCAAACCTTGGTGAAATGCATAAAGGGCAAGTGCCTTATACCTACAGTACATTTATTAAAAGCATATTACCAGTGACCAGAATAGTAGTGCATTGGGTAGGGCACTTGCATTGCATTCTACAAGTCCCGACCCACTCTCTTCATTTATTTTGAATCAACTATAAGGTGAGTGGATTCTGAAAACTCTTGGTAAGTACTTATGGAAAGGATAGTTCCTGGGGAACAGAGTACAGTGTAAGGCCCTTGGAGTTATCCCCAAGCACAAGTCAGGAATAAGTGCAGAGCACTGCTGAGTATGACTCCTAAATAAACAAATAACAAAACAAAACAATAATAAAAACAAAACCAGAATAGTGCTTGCTGGGGGGAAATAAAAACAGCCTTGTTGCAAATAATCTTACAATTCCAAGTTTAAATTTAATTTGAAGAAGAAAAAACTTGGAATGCTTCCCCATCTTCTTATACCCATTATGTCTCATACTCCGTCTATCTCTATCTCTGACTTTGTCTCTAATCTCTAGCTCTCTTCCCATTCCTCTTTCTGGAACTTAATATAATTTTTTGTGTTTTATAAATAATCTCTTACTTGTAGAAAATAAGTACATGAAACAGTGCATAGAAGTTGAATCCAGGGCCGGAGCGATAGTCCAGCAGGTATGGCGTTTGTGTTGCATGCGGCCGGCCTGTGCTGGCCTGGATTCGATCCCTGGCATCCCATATGGTCCCCAAGCACCACCAGGAGTAATTCCTGAGTGCAGAGCCAGGAGAAACCCCTGAGCACTGCCGGGTGTGACCCAAAAAAAAAAAAAAAAAAGAAGTTGAATCCATGGGAAAATGAAAATACTTTAAGAATTTGTCATGGTCTTCTAGATGAAATCTAGTTAAGGTGAGGGCTATGAGGTAGAGAGAAGTGAAAAGAGTTTGAAATCTATTTTTGTGAAAAAAGCTGACTTCTGCTTTGTTGATTAATTACAGGTAGACTCCAGGAAAGGAGAATGGAAGTGATACTTAGATCTCCTCACTTAAAAAAAAAATAACTCTTTTGTGGAAAATAACATTCCTGCACTGAATACTTTTAATTTAAAAATCATTATTAGATTCTAAAACATGGGTTTAATTATATATTACAATATATATTTTAACATATTATGGATTTTTTAAGTTTCTTTTCTTGTTTCTTATTTTCTAATATCCTAAACTTTATTTTGAAGCTAGAATGAAATCATCATTTAATGGGAAATAGCATGAGAAAGTGCATTTGACTTGCATGGGTTTCATCCTGGAAACCCTATGGCTCTTCAAGCCCACTTGAAGTGATTCTTGAATGCAAAGCTTTAAGTAATCTCTGAGTATACAGCTGCTGTGGCAGCCCCCAAACTTTTTTTTAGTTGATATATGAATAAATATGGTAATTATAGTGCATGAGAAAAAAATAAACCCATGGTAAACCTAAATTGATTTACCCTCAAAAGACCTTGCATTTTTCCACAATCTGTTCTGTATGTCATCATATATCATGAAATTGAGTGAAAGTTAGAGGTAGAGAATAGAAAACTAGATCAAATGTCTCTAACAATGGATAATTGAAACACTGATAAAATCAATTAAATCACGTTTTTTTTAGAAGTACAGAACTTTTTAAAGAACAGTTTTTCAACAGATAAAGCAGATTACTTGTTTCCATCATATACAGACTAGGAAAACCATTTTGCATTTCACTTCTAATAAAACAGAATGCAAATAGATTAGTTCACTGTAAAATCACTAACATAATGGAACTTGGATTCAGTTTGTCTGGCAAGGATAGATATTTCATTATAGGTAAAAGAAAAGAGAAGTAAAATTGAAATCAATGGAATGCATTGTAAGCATGAAATTAGAGCAAGGGGAAAATAAGTTGTATGACTCAACAAAAGGAGAACTTAAATTAGGACTTATAAAGTTAGGAACTTAAAGTTATAATTATAAAACATATGTATACATAACACACAAATACATGTATTTATGTGTGTGTACTTTAAAAAAACAGAAAGAAAGTAGACTGAAAAATCATTGTGATTTTTTTTTTGGGAAGGAATTACTAGAACACAGCTTTTGATACCAATATGCAATTCTACAGATTGCATGCAGCTTTGGAAATACTTCAAGTTAAACATTCATTGTAATGTTATGTCATAAAGCACTGGTGGAGGGATGGGTGTTGGAATACTGTATTACCAAGAACCAATTATGAACACCTTTGCAATTGTACGCCTCATGGTGGTATAAAAAAAAATTTAAAATTTTATATGGAGTCACAGAATAGAAAACCCGATTGCTACTTTTCTCAAAAAATAATCACAGACAGGAGCTAATAAAAATAATTTTTTAGAATAATTTGCCTTTTTTTTTTTGGGTCACACCCAAAAATGTTCAGGGGTTTGTCCTGGCTCTGCACTCAGGAATTACTCCTGGTGGTGCTCAGGGGACCATATGGGATGCTGGGGATCAAACCCGGCCGGCACAGGCCGGCCCGTGCAAGGCAAACGCCCTACCACTGGGCTATCGCCCGGCCCCTAGAATAATTTTTTTTTTTATTTGTAGTCTTTGAGCTCTCAAAATAGTTTGCACAGTGTAAAATATGCCAACAATTTTTTTTGGCTGTTTGTAATACTGTGTGAGTTAATGCTAATAGAAAAACAAATAAAACAAAGTAAGATGTGTAACAGGGCAAATTGTAACATAAAATTAAAGAGCAGGAAATATAAACATGAATATTTTGAGTCATCATTTTTAGAAGCAGTTATTAGCATTAGAAATATTAGAAGCGCATCTGCTTAGCTTTCCAAATATTATTTTCATTTAAATTAGACAAGATAGAGATTTAGCGGTGGATTTATAATGAAAACTTTGTAGAAGATGAAAGAAAATATCTAAAGACACTACAAATGGATGAATAGGCATGATATACTCAGGGATCATAGCATCACTATCACTATCACTATCTTCCCGTTAATCATCTATTTGCTAGAGGGGCACCAGTAATATCTCCATATGTCCTGTCTCATTCTAGTAGAACCCAAAGGTATCCGCTGGCTCCAGGAACATAAAGAGCCTCAAACCATTATATTAGGTCACAGGAATGACCTAATATAAATGTTACTGGTATTTGGCATAACAAATACCACATGAGCAGCTTGCCAGGCTTGCCCTGGATGGCATACTGTTGTAGTCACCTCTAAATAAAGCATATATTGATGAACTCTGCCGGCCGTAAGCGGCTGTGCGAGCCCGGCTGTGATAGTCTGGTCTGCCGGGTGGAGTTGTGATGAGAGGGAAGTCGCGATGGAAAATGGCAGGCCCCATGGAGTAGGGGAGGGTGGTCTGGCTTGTTGTGAGGCTCTCCTGGGGTGGCAGGCCAGGGCCTGCATAGCATAGCATATTTATTATCAAACAAAATTCCATAAAGTTACATAAACTTAGATAAAAAGCAACAAAGCTAATTGTTTAATTAGTTGAAGTACACATTTATTACAGCAAAAAAAGCAAACATACAGTTGGGAGGATTCATTGTGATAGTTTACTTAATTGTGATAAGATATAGTTCATTGTAATAAAAATGAAGCAGAAATGTCCTGCCGGGTGGGAGGCACAGAGATGAGACACCAGGAACACGATGTATATCCATTAATATTTTTAATGATCACCAGCCGGAGGGGCAGCAGTTCTCATCTTGGTGGCTAATTGTCGCGCTGATTGACTGCAGCTAACTGACCAGAGCTTTCACTGGCGTGAGCTCACTGACTTGAACTAACTCATTTTGACTGACCTAACTGACTGACCACCTCCACACAGACCCCAACTCCCTTATCCCTCGTCTCAAAGGGCTTAAAGTTTGCATGGTTTACATTACAAAGACAGTTCACATTCATTGAATAGGACTTAGGGAATAATAGGAAGGAGACAACCAGGAACCAAAAAACCTGCAGGGGGTGCTATCTAGGTAAGATAAGATGAACAAAAAACGCATTACAGTTGCTAATGCAGCCTTCCGGACTGGACTAGCCCATGATGGCAAGGATATGTCAGACAGAAGAACAAGAAAAACCTGTTTTTTGCCTAACTTTAAGATTCGCCCATTAGACTCCATCTTGGGCTAGTTATAGCCAACAGGAAATGTGCAGAGAAATGACCTAGGATAGCCTTGTCTGGGTACATGCAGCTTGATTAAAAGTCTCACTAGGGATTTCTACATACTAACTCTATTGGGAGACAGTCTGCCAGAAGTCCCTGTGTATCTGTTAACAGGCAGTATCCATCAGACCTTCCTTTGCATATCCCAGATCTACCTTCTGCCAACAAAAATCAATAGCTTATTTTATAACAATATTTTTTCAAAAAAATTTATAATAAAATAAAACTTTTAATTTTGTTAGTTATAAATATACCCTTGGACATGTAGATTAAGTTGAGGGGACATTGTTCCACTTTTAATGAAAATACTTTACTGAAATTTTGTTTTAAGAAAAACATTATTTTTTCCCATCTGTTTTTATTTATTATTATTTACCTAATAGGCCTCTTTCTATTACTCATATCCTTTATTCTGAACTATTTGCATTTCTGCTGTGAACTCTAAGACTATTAATACAAAGATTACAGCGGGTTTACACTGTGCAAAAATATTTTGAGAGCTCAGGGGACTACAAATAAACAAATTATTCTAGGGGCCGGGACAGGCCAGCAGTAGGTTTGTTTGCCTTACCCGGCGGGCCTAGGCGAACCCTGGTATGATCTCCGGCATCCCATATGGTCCCTGAGCACCACCAGGAGTAATTCCTGAGTGCAGAGCCAGGACAAACCCCCTGAACATCTTGGTGTGATCAAAAAAAGAAAAACAAAATTATTTTTATTGTTAGCTCCTGTCTGTGATTATTTTTTGAGAAAAAGTAGAAATGGGGTTTTCTATTCTGTGACTCATATAAATTTTTTTTAAAATTTTTTATTATACCACCGAGAGACATACAATTTACAAGGTGTTCATAATTGGTTCTTGGTAATACAGTATTCTAACACCCATCCCTCCTACAGTGCTTTTATGACTTAACATTACAATGATTTTGTCCAATTGTTTTTTTCTTTGTCAGGAGGACCTAAGAGGAACACACATATAATTATAATTGATAATGATTTTAGCACACTCTTAAAATATGATAGATAGTGTGTGAATAAATGGAGGGTAATTTTTAGTATTTGTCTGATTAAATTGAAATGTATTGTGTGTGAATTGTAGAAAATTTTTAGTGATGAATTTAGGGAATAAATATTAAAGTGTTGATGTAAGGATCAATAACATTGTTAATAAATATATATTTTAAGAAATAGTACTGCTCTTACTTAGGCTTTAATGTGTACAGCCTTGTCACATTAACAAGAGCATGGTCAGTCAAAACTTGCAAATGATCAATAGACTGAAGAAATATACTGTCTTGAATTCAGGAGTGAAAATGGATGCATTTAATATTAAAGTAAATTTCTTCTTTTTTTATTTTTTGATCACACCAGGTGATACTTAAGGCTTCACTTACACCTGGACCTCTACACTCAGGAGTTACCCTAGCAGTGGCAGTGCTCGGGGACCATATGGGATGGCAGGATGGAACCCAGGTCAACCCAAGTGCAAGGCAAATGTCCTACTTCCTGTACTATCACCTGGCCTCAAAGTAAATTTCTTAAAACTAGCTCCCAGTAAAACTACCAGTAGCTAACCCTACATTATAAAATTACTTTCTGAATATGTTGCTACTTTTAATGGAAAATTTAAAAAGTGACATTAAAATTCAAATTTTTTAGCAATACATTTGCTACTTTAAATAATGTTTAGAATTTGATGATAGGGTAGAGATTTGTAGGAATAAAATTGTGAGAGTTTCTAAACAGAGATCATAAAGCAAAAAAATTATTTTTGGGGTTCATATTAATGGATTGTTCA